>OMLC01040287.1:0-10200 GCA_900302585.1 Regalecus glesne
CCTTTCATCTTCCCTTTCTTCCTCTCTGCTCCTTCTCTCATCCTCATCCCCCTCCATGCCTTCACTCTTTTTTGCCTCTCCCTGCAACTCCAGTGTTGTGTAAGCAGCACGTCAGCTACATTAGTCATCTGAAAACACAACACCTCCATCTGCGTCTGAGCCCCATCCGAAATCACGATGCAAATGACGATCCACTGAATGAGCACCTCTTTCTTAAACAAGTCAGGCAGTCACTGGGAATCACGGCCTTCTGAGGACATTTGGTTTGATAACTGAATCTTAACCACCCGGACTGCTAAAAGCGGCACCATGTAAATCTTTTTTGCCTCGACACACCACCATCACATTCACTTCAGAGGCACTGTGGAATGTCTGTGGGACAGTGACACTCATGCCTTTCAGACCTGCTCAGGAAGTATTGTTTTCTCCACGCATTTTGTCTGCTGCTGGAACACGGCCACTGAGGATGCACAAACCAGTGCATTCTTATTGCCGGTCTCAGGCCCAGGAAAATGGGGCGGACGGCGTCAGTATGGGCATCTGGTATAAAACCAAATCAATCAAATATATGGCTTCTGCTTTTTATATAATTTTATTTTGAAAGTTTTCTATATGACAGTCAAAACTCGTGACTTCTTAATCAGAATTCCATACTGGATAAGTTCTGAGCCAACAACTACCAACACTGGTACTGGTGGCTCTCTCTCTTTGGACATCATATCCCCATTACTGATGAGTGTTTAACCAACATGTCATGGTGTAAATCTTTTGTGAGAGCACCAACAGTCATCTTCACAATGTTACTGAATATCAATATTAGAGTATTGATATTTCAGTGACATTGTGGAGATATCGATATTGGGGTATTCGGTCAAAGGGTTTTGATATTTGATTTGATAGATATAGCCCAGCCCTACTTCATGCCCCTCCTTTCTTCTTCTCTCATTCCATCCTTACCCTTCACTCCTTTCTCTTTCTCTCGCTAACTAGTGCTGCATGAATGACCAACATCCGAGACATGGATTTCCTGTCAAGACTCCTAAGTGCTCTGCCCACACATGCATACACGCAAGAATATGTATGCTCACATTCACACACACGCTCAAAAACACACACTCACACGGCCAAGAGCTGACTGGCTTTGCTAAAGGCATCCTGAGGTCAACTTCAGAGAGACATTGAAAGGAGAGATGATGGAAGGGAAAAGAGGAGAGGAAAGCAAGCATGGCAAAAGAATAAAGAAAAGAAGAAGAAAAAGAAATCGTAATGAAGCCCTTAGGGGAAGGGTTCCGTCAGGTAGGACAAGTGGAGGGGAACTGAAGAAGTGCAGGACTGACCAGAAAATACGATGAATGTGAGAAGAGATGATGTATGCAAATGTATGCGTGCATCTCACCACATATCAGTGTGTGTGTGGGTATCCGGTTGACTCTGATGTTAATATTTGTGAGTGTGTATGTATAGCAAGGGAGAGGGTTCAGAGAAAGCACAGCTAAGTATGATAACAGGCACTGGTACACGTTATTGTAACACGTGTCCCAGCAAGATATGTGATGTACGATGTGTGCTTACTGTGCTGTCCCATTAGCTGGTGAAGCTTGCTCAGTGTCTCGGTGTGTTCAGAAGCTGTATGATGTTCTCGGGTGGGGCTGGGTCCACAGTGTTGGGAGTGGGGTGGGGGGGTCTTACTGCTGTAGCTGCAGACAAATGATGGGAGGATAGTTGGATAGTTCATCCCTCCATTCAGCCGACCTAGCAATGCCCCCATTCCCTGTGGAACCGCAGGTGGGCCACCACTGCTGTTTCCATTTCCACTTCTTCCTCGGATGGGAAGCGACCTCATCTCTAGCTCTTCACCTCTGCAGACCCCTTCTTTGCTCCCGGGCTCCTCGGTCCCCTCGATAAAGGTGTGGTGTCCCCCATTGCTGAGGCAACAGTGGTGGTGCTGATGGTGCTGCAGCAGATTGTGGATGGGCCTCAGCCAGGGGGCGCTGCCAGGGCCGGAGCCCCCGCAGCCCCGACTGAAACCATGGCCATTACCTCCTCCGTTACCCCCTCCACCACTGCCATTAGGGTTCACCTTTTTACGCCGTTTGCTGAGAAACAGAAACAAGAACAAACTGGAGGTTTGAAAATTGACAGCTGAAAGGTAAATACAGTTTCACACGTTCAAACGAGTAAGCTTCCCAACACAATCACCAACAGCTGCATCTCAGAGACAAACCACTGGAAACATTAACCATGGTATTTTGAATAGAAAAAAAGGAGAATGAGTCAAACTATTTAAATCTGTGACCTGTACTTTTTCAAAACCCCCCCAAAAAGACTCAAGAGTACGGTCTGTGTCTAACCTGTGCCAGCCAGAGTATATCCTCTGCAGCCTGCGCGTTAGCTTACGATACAGGTGACTAACGTAGCGCAGCATCTCCTCATAGCATGAGCCCGGCTCGCTGTAGCTCGCCAGCGTGGAGTCGTTGGACATGTAGCGTGCACGCTGTTCCCTCATCAGGGCGTTCTCCCTCTGCTTGGTCTCTGAGAACTGGGTGGCAATGACCACCAGGCACAGGTTGATCATGAAGAAAGAGCCCACCTGGTGGAGGAGAGGGAGTGTGAGCTAACATAAGCCCATTTCATAGGAATACACACACAAAAAAACATGGACGAATCCTGATGCACTCTGGAGGACAGCTCATACTAACACCTATGCTGCTAAGTGGCTATTGCAAGTGTTGCAAAATCCCAGAGATGCATTTAAAAGGAACAAGTCACCATGTGCATTCTGGTTGCTGTAATGAAGTGAAGCATGATGCTTCATATATCATTCTACCCTGCCAAATACTTCATGATTTGAATGTTTGTGCATCAGCTAATGCCTCAGACATACCAGTGATAGAAGTGGAAAAAAGGGCATCAATTTGAATGCTCGTAATCTCGCGTTTATACAACTCTAAAGCTTCTGTTGGTGTATTGATTGACATAACCCTCAAGACTTTACATTTCCCACAAAAGGCTTTTTAATGGTATTATTCTTGCATCACATTATACAGCCTGGAATCAATTCTGAAATTATCAGTCTGACTCAAGCTAGGACCAGGGCTCAGTTTTAAAAAGCCTCATAATCTGTCTTGTTATACTATACGATTATACTCTTATCATATATTGTTGGGGCGAGTTTTGATAAACCTCTCCCAGGCTATATTTTACAATGCTATGTGACCTACTTTCCTCTCTGCCTGTTGTTTGATGTTGGAAACGCTTAGTATGCAGTCAAAGAAGAAGAAGAGGAGGAGGAAGAAGAAGAAAAAGAAGAAGAAGGAGGAGGAGGAGGAGGAGAGTGAGAGCAAAGGGATAAAATCAAGGACCGATGTAGTGAAGGAGAGAGAGAGAGAGAGAGAGAGAGAGAGAGAGAGAGAGAGAGAGAGAGAGAAAGTGGAATGAGAGGGAGCATGTGATGGACTGAAAAAAATGGAGTGAGAAGCAGGGAGATGGAGAACCAACTGAGAGGCTTGAAAGAACACATAAATAAACGAAGCAAGAAGGCTGAGGAGAGAGCAAGAGAAAGAGAGAGGATAGAATGAGGGCTCCGGGAAATGTCCGAAGGCTTACTAAAATATCACATCAGCCCTTCAATAATATTTTAATTGAGCGTTTAAGAGGCAATCCTGCACAAATGTTTGAGTATCTCCACCTCTCAGCCAAGACCACTTCCTTGTGAAACGTCCGCTTTTACATGTCATGATCAGCCCCCATGTTCTGGGGGTGGATATGGACTTAGATGGAGCTCGGGGATTAAGGCTAGATGCCCTTCCTGACACCCCGCAGTGGGTTCCATATATGGGGATGCTTTGCATCGCTATGCCTTGATTTTACTCATCATGTGGTGGTTTATAAGGTTCACTTCTAGCACCTCCAGGATTTTTCAAGGACAAAACCAGGACCAGGGATTTCTGCAGCGTTGGAAAATCAACAGAGGAATTGTTGATTTTCCGATTATGCAATCGGCATCATGGAATCTAGCGAAACTCTCCGAGCCTCCGAGATAACTGCAAATCCTAAAAGCAAGAATGACCGTTCTTTTGGTTTGCTCATAATTTTCATGATTTAATTAAGAGCACGTCAGTTCCACAAGAATCACCATCACTAGGACTGTTAACTTAGCAGTAGTTTGGTTTTGAAGCTTGGTAACGGCAAAGATTAATGTTGCAAAAAATATGTAGAGGAGAGGATACTTACTATAATGAGTAGTATAAAATATATAAAATTGTAGAAGGAGTGAGCGTCCATGACATAGTACATTATGTCTACCCAACCTTCCAGTGTGATGACCTGTGGGGAGAGAGAGAGACAGAGACAGAGAAAGAGAGAGAGAAGACAATCGTTAAATGATAAGGTAGTGAAGTGTTCGAGGCACGTGGAGCTGGGAGGAGGCCACGGGGTAGACTGAGGACCAGGTGGAGGGATTATATCGCCACACTGGCCTCGGAGCATCTCAGGTGCCCCCAGTCAGAGCTTGTGGATGTGGCCAGAAGAAGGAGGTTTGGGGTCCCTGCTGGAACTGACACCTCCATGACCTGACATTGGATAAGCGGTTGATGACGGATGGATGGTTGGATAGATGGACAATGACACAATCAAGCTATGTTGTAAGGTTTTTCTTGCTCACAGACACTGGAGATATGAACACACATTCACACACTCACATCCTTATTTCTCCTGTTCATGCTAATCTACACAGAGACTGGTGGGCCATTTGCATGTATGTGTGTGTGGGCGTACGCCCAGGGTCTGACGTAGCTCTTTCATGTAGCTTCTATGCTAATGAGGAGCTGAGATGCTGAGACCCAGTAAATGAAACTCAGCTCAGCCAAGCCAATAGAACCCTCACGCCTCAGCTGGCATCCCATGTTACAGCACGAGCCGCCATCATGGAAACACTCACAACAGTATACATGCTCACATATGCACAGAGAAACAAACACACACAGACATTACAGGCGACGCACAATCAACATCATCCTACGGCGGCTAATCCACGTCTTTGTGCGGAGATGCTCCCCCAACACTAGATAAACCCAAGAGTCAAGGTTCCTCAACCCGCAGCTTAAATTTGCTGGCAAAAAATCTCCATTTGCCTCTGCTCCATTACGGAAAAATGAGCTGGGAAATAGACAGGCCAGTGACAAACGTTCAAACAGCGTACCCGCTGACTGACGAGGTTCTCGGTCAGACTGGGCAGAGAGACAGACCAACAGCCAACCGAAATGGCCTTCAATGGCTTCCAACCACTCATCTACTGGTATAAACAACTAGCTTTGGCCAGCTCGCCATCCAGTCAGTCAGTGAAATAATGTAGTCAGCTCACAAGGTATGAATTAGGGAACGAGTCAGCACCTCTTTGACAGTGAAATGAAGGGTGTTCTCTTTTTCTTGCTTGTTTTTGCCAGATTTATCTACCAGGCTCAATTTCATCTGTCGTCCCAATCAAAGACGAACAAAAGAGCTTAAGAACAAGATGATGGAGACAAGCGGCCGAAATATGTTTTCTAAGAAGGGTGTCTGGTATCTCCCTTAGAGACATGTGAGAAGTTCAGTCATCTGTGATGAACTCAGAGTAGAGCTGCTGCTCAGTAGAGAGGAGCCAGTGGAAGAGCTTCAGCATCTAGTTAGGAGGCCACCTGGTCTCCTCCCTAGTGAGCTGTTCCAGACACGTCCAGCTTGGAGAAGACCACGGGGTAGACTGAGGACCAGGTGGAGGGATTATATCTCCACCCTGGCCTGGGACCACCTCAGGACCCCCAGTCAAAGCAGGTGGATGTGGCCAGGAGGAGGAGGTTTGGGGTCCCCTGCAGGAGCTGATACCTCTGTGACCCAACTTTAGATAAGTAGTTGATTATGGATTGATAGCTGGATGGAAGTCTCAAGGAATTAAGGGTAAGCGTCTTGCTCAAGGACATTTTGACCAGCGGAGATGATGCAGAACTCAGAAAAAGAGCTGATTTGCTTACACAGTGTCCTAGTGAGGTTATCTTCAGGTGTGTAAGGTGCATTAGCGGCTAGTTGACTGGCTGTCTTTCTAGCTATGTACTGGTGGGTATTTAAAGGAACCAAAGAGGTTATGTACCCAAGCAGAATAGCAGATAGGATCAGTACCACATCAATAATGAACCATAACATCATGGGCTGTGGGAGGCAACCCCCAACCCGGCCGCATTCTCTATGCATGTGATTGACTTGTGCAGATAATGAATAAACACCATCTTTTACACAGAACATTCTGGTTCACTTTCAGTTTCTGAGTGCAAAAGCTGCTGGATATGACCGGCAAAAGGCTGAAATTTGTTTCAGCAGACCTCTTCCCTTGGTCTTCAGTATGTCTGTCTGTCAGCTGGGTGGCTGCTGCTATATTGATCTGTTTTCAATCTAGATATGCGGTTAGCAGATAAGACAGAGAGGGAGAACAGCAGCCTCTCTTCAGCAGTTGATTTGTGAAAATAAAGGAGAACAGGGTTTTTATCCAGGTTCAAGGCTGTTGTAGAAAGATAAACATGTTGTTTAATATCTACGTCATGTGCTTTTACCTCAGTGGAGTCACAAATGTGCTCAACACTGAGGCCCAAATCCATTTTTATACTTTCCATATGATTTAGGAGAGGACGGGAGGGGGGATTTGAACCCGCAGCCTCTGTCTGGCTCGACAGTTCCCGAAGTGTGTGATCTGCCACTGAGCTATCCCAGTACCTTACACTCATCAATAACAATCTTAACAGTTATATAATACGCTTATCAATAATAACTGACATAATGGTGGCTCAGTGGGTAGAGCGCACGCCTGGGACTCCGGCGTTGCAGGTTTGTATTCTGCCATGGAGCTCGGTAAATGTGAGGCATTCATTGTGAAGCACTTTGAGTGGTAATTAGACTAGACGAGCACTGTATAAGAACAAGTCCATTTACCATAATGTATCTCTCATATAACATACCACCATTAAGCCAAAGTGGACAGAGAGGAAGGGGATAGCCATTTTACAAAGGCTTGGCTTTCATCCTTTTATCTAATGAAGGATGATAGATTCCTATCCCTCCATCCATCCATTGTCGATGGCTCATAGGCGGAGAAACACCCGCTAAACAGGTCGCCATTCCATCTCAGGACAGGCATGGATGCCCTTCCTGACACCCTGCAGTGGGTTCAAACCTACAGCCTCTTGCTCATTACCCCCTGAAACACGTGCTCTACCCCTGAGCAACTGAGCCCTACCACAATGGCTTCCCTTGGCATATGTATAAAGTGACCCCCGGGGCCAGGCGCCTCAGATCGAGTCGACATGCTGCACTGGAGCCCACTGATTTGTCTCAGTGATTTAGGAGAGGTTGACACAGAGGTAATACTGCAAACATATCACCCGCTGACCCGCGTCAAACGGCCTCTTCTTCTGACACCCAATTACCCCATTAAAGATATCAGGTGAAGCACACGACACATATCTGATCAAACGCTCACTACAAACCCACCATTTAGGTTTAGGACATGCTGCGTACGTGTGTGTGGTGCAGAACCAGCTGTCACCAGTGAATAAAGAAGAATAACAGACAGGAGACAGTGGGATGGGGGGAAGAGAGACCGACAGACAGAGATAGGGAGTGAGAAAACGAGAGAGAGGTTTGATCCCGGTCCTGCATACAGCATGTCGAGGTGTCCTTGAGCAAGACACTGAACCCCTGACTGCTCCGCGAGCGCCATATGTTGGCAGCCCACTGCTCCTATACAATAGGTTGGGTCAAAAATGCAGAGAAATCCAGATTTCCCCTTGTGGGACTGATAAGGGAATCCTCTTTTTTCTGAAAGGCATCGGTTTGGTGTCAAGGTCTAGAATAACGTCCCTGGCCTTGTTTGTGGTGTCCCCCCCAGAGCTGACAAGGTGATGAGTTTGTTTTAATTTGCAGCCGTCTCGGGGTGATGTCGATTTACTCAGCTTGGGGCCAGAGGCCAGAACACTTCTAAAGAAACCTGCTGTAGTATCTTATTCACATTTTTCATATTTAGAGACGTGGAAAGTTGTCAGCTGTACATGGTACATGAGAAGAACAATTGGAGACAAGTTCTTCCACTGACATTCATAGGAGCTCCCTCAGAAATCAATCTCGAACCTCCATCATTTTCTCTTCCTACCACGTTCTCTCTCATCCATCTAGATTCCCTTCTTCCTCAACTCTCTCTCACTAGTTCGCTTTGTCACCCTCTAAGAGAGGTCCATTTTACGTATCACAATTAGTCCCCACCAAGTGGGGGTTGACACAGACTTTGACGGAGATTATGGGATTAAGGCAAGATGCCCTTCCTGATGCCCTGCAGTTGGTTGAGATCAGCAGCCTCTGGCCTGTCAGTTCCTGAAAGGCAGGCTCTACCACGAGTTACTGCGTGTATACATGTCACAATCCATGCAGTTCCACTTCCCACCCATGGGGACCTGTCTCACCTGGAATATGGCGATCCAGGCGTAGGCAATGTTGTCAAAGTTGACGGCCCCTTTGTGAGGGTTGATATCTCCTGGGCGGCAGACATTATAGTACTGATTCCAGTTCACACAGTTGTTCCCATTGGCCCTGCCTGCCGTGAATGATGAGCCTATCAGGGCCAAGCCCCGTGGGGGAGCATCCCGGGAGCACTCCGCTCCACCCTCACTGTAGGTGGGGACATCGTGGCAGCGCAGCATCCCGTTCTCACGAGGGGCTGAGCAGATGAACGGGCTGTCTTCACCTTCCTCAGACATGTAGTAGGGACTAATAGAGAGGTTGTACATCCTGGACAGGGGGAAATAAAACACATCCACAAGTTAAAAACAGTTGATGCACGAGTAACACAACCCTCAATCTCTAACATCACACCTGTTAACAGTAGCAGATGGCTTATACACAGTAATAACTGTTTTACTTGTGTGATGCGGTAATGTCATATCTCGTGTCTTCTTCTGTCTTTAATCCAAATTCAACATCTTCCCAGTACCACTCATTGGGCCAGACTGAGGTCCCTTTTATGGGTCATAATCAGTCCCCATGTTGTGGGGGTGGACACGGACTTAGATGGAGCTTGGGGGATTAATGTAGGATGCACTTCCTGACACTCCATGGTGGGTTCAAAACCACAGCCTCTGGCTCGTCAGTCACCGAAATGCATGCTCTACCACTGAGCTACCACAGGCCCAACTTACTGGACCGGACCGCCCTGTCTAAACAATCTGTTTTAACATTAACCATTTAGGGGTCTGTGGCTAAATTCAAGTGTCAGGTTGGGCAATGTTAGGCTTCACTTTGATAGTTTAAAGAGTTTTATTTGCCACACGACCAAGGCTAGTGGAATTTATTCTCTACATGTAATCCATCCTATTGTATAGGAACAGAGAATATAACATACTCAAGGACAACTCGACATGCTTCCTGCAGGGGTCAGGGACTGAACCAACACTCTTCCAATCACTAGACAATCACCTTTCCTCCTGAGCTAGGCAAGCCTCAAATAGATATCTGTTTTAAAGTTTCTTTCCGGAGGGTTATTAAAATTTCTGAGTCTTCTGCCAATATGAACAAGTGTGTTTTGAGAGCCTACACATGTCCTATTACTCATTTACTAATCACTATTTGCAACTCCTTGCTGGTAAGTGGGACCAAAACAGTTTCAATTAAGAAGTGCAGTCATTCAACATGAAAGATCTACTTTGCAGATTTGATTCATTTTTTTTCTCAGCTGGCGCAGACAGGACATCATGACCGTGATATTACAGGAAAATCACATGAATTCAGAAACGTCCAGATCTGATTTCAACCACATTTGTACATGGAAAAAAAAATCAAGAATAGGATATCTGCCGATGTGACTATATAAAAGAGAGAGAGAGAGAGAGAGAGAGAGAGAGAGAGAAAAAAAAAAGAAGAGAAAGAGAGAGAGAGAGACAGAGAAAAAGAGAGATAGAGACAGAGAGAGAGAGAGAGAGAGAGAGAGAGAGAGACAGACAGACAGACAGAGAGAGAGAGAGAGATAGACAGGCAGAGAGAGAGAGAGAGACAGACAGAGAGAGAGAGAGAGAGAGAGAGAGAGAGAGAGAGAGACAGACAGACAGACACAGAGAGAGAGAGAGAGACAGAGAGACAGACAGAGAGAGAGAGAGAGAGACAGACAGACAGACAGAGAGAGAGAGAGAGAGA
>OMLC01040291.1:3872-18883 GCA_900302585.1 Regalecus glesne
GGGGGGGGGGTAAATTCTTGGGGCAAAGCAGTTCAAACAATCCAGTAACATTGCCTTCTACCCCCTGAAGTCCTGGACTATGCAGATGAGGGTTTGCTTGCTGCTGTCTTTGGCTTGCGTGGGAGTTTGAAGCAACTCTGATTCCCCCAGCAGCTGGCGGTGCAGAGATAGGCAAGAGAGTGGAGAAGATTAGTTCTAAAGGATCTCCCAAGATGGGCCAGACTGAAAATATGTAATGCTTCAATCTGTGATGTTCAGTGAGAACACAGTGCTGTTAATAGTGCCAAACGTGTACTTGACCAACAAAAAGTGACCCTCTTCTTTTTTTTTCTTCCCCCTTGTAAGCATGTATTATATTGAAATTGCAACCTTTTTCTCTGAAATTAGCAACTAGAATAGCAGGGGGATTCTTGACAGGCTTTATCAGCAGTTTTACTGTATTCTCTATCCACCGCTTCCTCCATGCTAATGTGGATTATGTGATTTTGCTTATCGTGTTCAAACATGGCTGCTGAGTAATAACTATTGGTTCGCTTCTCTGTCTCCACATACGGTTTTTCTTCGAGGCCTTAGTGAGTGCTTTGTGCACAACACAGAAGACCACTAAACTCAGGGCTTCATACGACTCTTGAACGTCTGAGAACAATACCTTTTATAGACTTGAGTTTCTGTGATGAACTTTGGGTTTGAGCTTTATGGTCCGTCATGTGCGTTCTGCAGAGCAGTCAGAAATGTTCAAGGTTGACATGAAGAAAGGGTTAAAAGACCTTGGAAGGAAAAACGTCTTTTGTTTTATTTTAGCCTTTATTTTTGCATTAACTTCTCATTTCTCGATTATGATGTGCTGAAAACTCACGAAAATGGAGCCCTTTTTTAATTTGTATCTCAAGGATAATGTGATCCGTTACCCCTGGAAAAGTTAAATCTCTTTTTGTGTGTCGGGAGGCGTCCAAAAAAAAAGCGTCCAGCAGCAATTTGATTTGAATGTCCCCACTTTATGAGAAATCAAATTGCACTCTCGCAGGTTCAGTTCATATGCGGGAATTCCTTCCCTTCCTCAAACCTCTGTGACTATGGAAACAATGGTTGGAGTTCATTCGGTTTGAGGAGGCAGCATAAAAAAAATCCTTCCTGTGTGATAATCATTTTGGTGTGGAGTGCTTCACCAACTACTGCACATACCAGTGTCGGGTGTCATTAGAGATATTTTTTCTCTGAAGGAAATGGAAATGGCTTGTACCATGCCTGCACCTAGTAGAGCATTTGAATGTAAATCATATTGACTGCCCACTCCTTATTAAATCACACCCCAACAGTCTGTATCCTTCAGAAATGCATCACATCTTGGATCCCTGGAACGCCCTGAGTGCCATTTCATCTGGTCTTTAAAATGACACTAGCGTGACTGTCCTTGTGCTTTTACTGGAAGACTCAACATGAATTGCAACATCATTAAAAGGTACAAAACCAGAGATAAGAGGCGGATAATTTGTTAAGCTTTCTTTTCCTCGAATCAGTATTGTGAACAACAAAAAGAAAGGGGATCGTCAGTGAAGATAAAAACATCTGGCAGGCCACATTTTAGAACAAGAAGCTTTAATATGATAAATGATATATAGAAGAAAATGTATTAAAATACAAAGTACATTCAATTTTATCAGCATAGCTCAGTGGCTGGAGCGGTCGTCTGGCAATCAGAAGGTCACAGGTTTGAGCCCCGGTCCTGCAGAAAGCATGTTGAGGTGTCCTTGAGCAAGACACTGAACCCCTAACTCCTCCCTGAGCCCCATATGGTGGCAGCTCACTGCTCCTATACAATATGATGGGTTAAAATGTAGAGAAATCCACATTTCCCCTCGTGGGACTGATAAGAGAATCCTTTCTTTTCTTCCTTCTTTCTTTCTTTCTTTATTTGTCATCATACTTGCATATAATGAAATGTTTTATCTGCATTTAACCCATCCTATTGCATAGGAGCAGTGAGCAGCATCCAGGGAACAACCTGAGGTACTTTTTTTCTATTGCCATGCTCAGGGACACAGGCAGGAGAACGAACTCTAACATGTACATCTTTTTGGTGGTGGGAAGAAACTGGAGCACCCATAAGAAATGCACACAGACCCAGGCAGACCATGCAAACGCCACATAGAAAGGCCCTGGGGCAAGATTTGAACCCAGGACCTTCTTGCTGTGAGGCAACAGTGTTAACTAGTGCACCACAGTGCAGCTGTTCCATTTCTCCATCCTTCTCCTTTTGGAAGATGTTTTGGTTGCTTTTATCAGTCTTTGCAGCCTAAAGTCTTCCATTACATTAACAGCACCCTATAATTATATCTGACATTAATGTATTCAAGCCCTCTGTCGTCTTTATCGCTGCCCTTATAGAATAATGAACCCCATAACTTCCTCTCACATAAAAAGCAATGCCCGCTTCCCAAAGCCGAGACATTATTTCGGATCCACTTTAGCAATTTCCTTCGGTAAATACCTCCGTCCTAGATCAACAATATCCAGTGACTGTATATGTCTAACTTTGAAGTTAGGCACTCCAGTTTTATATGTCTACTGCTATTCAGAGCCATCTTCCAGGCGGTGAATGCATCACAGAGGTTTCATGAAAGTCCAGATTAGACATGAAAAAAGGAAAGAGACGGGAAGGAGAGGGAAAAAAATGCTCTAATCTGCACACTGACGTCAGTCTGAGTGGCTGAAACGGTGCAGATGGGAGCAAGGGAGGATTGTGCGAGCTATACGTTTCATGACAACAGATTATTTCCCTTTATGCACACTGACTTCCTCCAAATGAGCCACAGAAGGACTTTCTTCCCCAGGGATAGAATTCTTGCATTTTTATATCACCCCATAAAATCATAAAGACATCAATCCTCAACCCCTAGCAACGGGTCTTAGTGAGATTTCAAAGGACGAGTCGGTCTATAGCTGGACTAGTCTCAGCCATCATCTCATAGCATCTGCCATTTATGATAACATTTTTCAGCTCTCCCAAACCCTTGATCCGCTTCGGGACTCTCCATGCAACTTTTGTGAGTTAATCGCCCAGACATGTGACAGGTGGTGTACATTAATGGAATCTGCTGCGGAATAAGGATTTAACTCAGCGTACACTCTTGCATTGCTAATATCACACACCGATGATGCTATTGCACCTGCATCCACTTCAATGTGTTTCAGGTCGGGAAAAGCAAGTAAAGGGGAAGTTTGGTCGATGGATGGCTGCTATTCTTTTAGCTGGCTCTCCCTTGGACATTGTGTACAAATGTTCCAGGGAGACACATTGGTAATTAGATCGATTGTTGTGGCACAGTTGTTTTGATCCTGGATTTCCTAGTTGCCTTTTAATTTTGGTGATACACAACCCTATGCAAATGTAATTGTTGAATGGAAGAAAGAGACTATGTGATGCAAAGCGGAGAGCAAAGTCATGGCTTTTTATTACACGTACACATGGTATGTGTGCGGTGGGATTTGTGTCTCCCACATCGTGATCTCAAGCCTGTTCAAACAGCAACATCTTATATGAAAATGAAAAGCAAGGCAGTAAAAAGTTGAAAAACAGTAAAGTGGATAACTTTACTGGTGACAGTATAAATATGTCTTTGTAGAGAACAGTATATAATGTGGTATGTTGCGTAACTTGAGGGTGGCGTAACTCAGTGGGCAGAGCGGTCATCTGGCAATCAGAAGGTTACAGGTTTGATCCCCGGTCCTGCATATAGTATGTTGAGGTGTCCTTGAGCAAGACACTGAACCCCTAACTGCTCCCTGAGCACCACATGGTGGCAGATCACTGCTCCTATACAATAGGATGGGTTAAAATGCAGAGAAATCCTAATTCCCCCTTGTGGGACTGATAAGAGAATATATCTTTTCCCATCTTTGTCACCCTTTGTCGTCTTGGGTCTACGGAGGTACAGTGAGTCATCTAGCAATCAGAAGGTTGCTGGTCCTTGTTCTTGAGCAATAATAAATAAAAATCTAGAAAAAATCACAAGTGTGAGGTGGTTTGATTCCACAGCCACACCAGTTCTTTAATCTTACTTGGTAGCTCGATTGCCTCCCTCATTAACTACTGCTGCACTCAGCTGTCTTGTTATCAGAATCAGTTTATTGGCCATGTCGGTTTTCCCTTACATGGATTTGGACTGCGGTTTCATGGCCTTCACAGATGCTTCACATAGAATGACAACAAAGCAGCTCATCATCTTCAGATGTATACACAAGGATTGACTATATACAGATGAAGCCGATAAAGAAAAGATAATCATAAAATTGAAATGTACAAGATTCAAGAGGTTTACTGTACAAATAAAATCATGTCAAATTCTCAGGCTGGGAGACTCCATTGCAAAATTAACAAAATATAAATAAAACATATTTTGTGTTTTAATTTATTTTATTCTATATATGATTAATTATATTGTATGTTGATATTATTTATATTGTTATTTATCATGTAGATTAATATACTAATGCATTTTTGTACATTGGGCTAACAGAAGGACCATTTGGAGTTTGGTTCAAAAATGATAAAAAAACTTTAACATCTTCAAGTCCTTACATTTAGTCTTTGGTGGACAAAAACATTGATTATTCAATCATCTGGAAAATCCTCTCAAAGAGCAAGGCAAATCCAACCAATAAAAAAATAGGTAAAAAATAGGTTGTAAAATAGGTAATCTGCCAGAGAAACATTTTGTTATTTGCAAGACTAAAAATGTCAACCGTAAAGTATTGAAACAAATTAGCCGTAAACTGTACACAGATTATAAATAGTCCACACCATTAATTTAATATGCGCTATCCACGTGACCCCACCCTCGTCATAGGTAGAGTACGTAACGTGGCGTGACCACGGAAGTGGCTCAGTTACTGATCCAGACGTTTACGTCATCGGGCTCGTTTGGTAATGAAGATTGAGTGAAACAGCAGACAGGGTTATAATGTGAAGTTTCGAGAGAAATTACTTGAATTATTCAATTATTCAGCTCCTTATTTGTTAGTAAGCACGCTTCCCATTTTTGGTGGTTTTCTTGAAGAAGTTATTACTACTCCTTTAACCCGTTTGAGCGCTTTCAAACCCAGAATGGAACAACATCGACGAAGAACATTCCAGAAACTACAGTGACTACCTGAAATTTCCAATTTCAAAGACCAAGACGTTCATAACAACGGTAAGATGGAGAGCTTTCTTCTTTTCATACCGTAAACATTGGTTAATAAAAAAAAATTATGTCGAGAACAACTCCATTAACCAATTCTGGATTCTAATTAAGCAAATCCCCACCATTTATCCTGGAACGGAAACCAATTAAAACGCTATGTTAAAATTATTCAGAATATTAAATCAAAGCTCCCAAATAAACTCTTTTAAAATATATTGTAAAGATGTTTGAAAAATATTAGGTAGGTTAGACCCCTCGTTGGAGCTGATAAGATAACCAATTTGAAAACAGAAGCCCTCGCTATATGAGTAACAACAGATGTGGATTTACATCCGGATTAGGTTCTGACCGGACAGGTATTGTAATAACTTTATTTGTAATGGTTTTAAATGTACTCCTTTTCACATTTTTTGGTTTGAACGATAGTAAACAGGGGATGTGTGCATTATTCGTTTACATTATTAAATCCATGTGAATGTTCTGAATGGTTGATAAGTAAAGGTTTAAGTTTAAAACCTGCGACGTTCATATCAAGCAGCAATCATTACGGATCTTTAACATCCTAGTGATAGGGCACATGACCATGTGACCTTGTTGTAAAGGTGGGGATGCTGCAGTCAGCTCAGACTGTTGATGTCACCTCTGAGTGACGAAACGTTTCTGAATAAACTTCTGATCCAGTTGAACCGATTCACCTTTTTTGTGATTTCCCTCACCTGGATTATTGAACGTGCATCAAGATGATAGCCCACATGGTTTACACATCAGTTTACCCAGTTTAGCTTGGATGCATTCAAAACGTTGCTTTATGGTCCTCGTTTTGATCTGAATCAGTAGACAACTGTGTTGACAAGAAAAGAAAAAAGAAACAATTTTGGCTGCCTGGAGCTTGTGATTGGTATATTGGTTGTATCGGAACTGCCGTTTTATTTTCTCTGATGTTTTGCTTTCACTGGTCTTTTGTTTGGATATGAATCACCCATTCACTGTGAGATTCTTCCTGCAGTTCCTCTCCGAATCAAAATGGTTCAATTTGCTGTGGGAGGGAATGAAACTCAAGGATTTTTTTGCTGTTTTACCTTTTTCATTGTTTCAACATAAAAGACAACTGAGATTATCTCAGCACATTAACATAATCGGTGCATAATTAATGTTTACCGTTATTCCAAGTACACCCCCCCCAATGTTGTATCATAGATTCAGTGGCCAAGGAGTAGTTTTAGAACAGGAATTATCTTATAAAGAGGGTGCCCTCTCAGCAAATACTCAACAGTGCAGCACTGATCATAATCATTGTTCACCATGACGTGTTAATTCGAGTTGGAATATGGTTTAACTGTCTTCTGTAGAGTTATCAGGGTTGAGTGTTTTTAGCTGTTAAGATCCTGCACAGGCATTTGATCTGTATACTGTTATTTCAGGACATCATAATTGCTTTTAATTGAACCACGCTATCTTTCGTTTGAGTTTATCGAAGCATTATATTACCCAATGGTGTATTTCTTCCAATGAATATATAGGGGCAGCATGGCTCAATGGTTAGAGTGGTCGGAAGGTTGTAGGTTTGATCCCCGCACTTGCAGAGAAGCAAAGCGAGGTGTCCTTGAGCAAGACACTGTTCCCCAAACTGCTTTGCCCTGTGATAGATTGGTGACCTATGCAGGGTGTGTCCCCGCCTTTCGAAGGAAATAGGCTCTAGTTCCCCCACAACTCGATTTCGGATAAGCAGTTGAGAATGGATGGATGGAAATCTCTTTAAACCTGCCTGTACTTGAGTGTGTCTGTTAATGAAAATCCTCTACACAAATGAAGCAGCAGCATATAGTGCTGAGAGAACAGATTGCGTGATTTTTGTTTCTTGCATATGAATTGCACCCAATATGCTTGGTCTCACAACACCAGCACTTTGCTTACGTTTCTCTGAGAGCTACTCAAATTAATGTAGCCTATTTCTGACACAGCCCATCAAAATACAGATAATGATAACATTCATCAACACATATATGTTCTAATAATTAAATAACAGTGAATGGATAGATGGATGGGATAGATGGGTAAATCCCACTATGTACTAACGGGGGTGCTGAATCCAAATGCAAAACACAAATAGTGGGTTTTTATTATTTTTATTTTAAATGATAAAGACTGAGAAGCAGAGTCCAGTTCAGTCTGAAAATATAGTCAAACCATAGTATATTCCTATACAAATGATCAACCCCATACTGTGGGTTTGATACCACCACTGGTCATCATGAA
This sequence comes from Regalecus glesne, assembly GCA_900302585.1. NCBI lineage: Eukaryota > Metazoa > Chordata > Actinopteri > Lampriformes > Regalecidae > Regalecus > Regalecus glesne. The sequence continues at coordinate 11,312 of OMLC01040291.1, forward strand.
GGCTATCCGGCCTTTATCCCCTATGCTCCATATAAGTCCGTGTTTACAATGTTAAAAAAAAACTATTCTAACTATACTTCACAAAAACTATTTTATTTTGATTACATAGGTGTTTTTTTATTTATTTTGTTACAGTAACTGGTTTACGGAGGTCTTATTTTATGTTACATGTCTTTTGTTTTCCTGTTGGCCAAAATATGTGAAGCTGAGTTTTTTTCTTGATGATGGTTGATGGTGGGGTTTAAAATGTTCATGTAGAAATTTTACTAATTTATTTTTAAAAAATTACACTGAGGATTAGGAATTGGTGTTGATTGTAAAATGATTTTATTTTCAATGATATTCATGGTTATATGTTTTTGCTGGTTTATGAAAACCATAAACCAAAATTAGATGGAATTGCCCATAATTATTTTAACAGTTTATTGAAGAAAACTTGTTGTAGCACTTTGATATAGAAGTATAATGAAAATATGGAATTTTATGCCTTTTTCCAATTATTTCCAATTACAGATATAAATAATTTTCCTGACTCAAAAAACTAATATAAAAACAAATACTGTGGTCTCTGTATATAATTTCTATGGGGGTAGCATAGATCAGAAGGTAGAGTGGATCATCTAGTAATCAAGAATGTCTCTGGTTTAATGCCCGGCCCTTCAATAAGCATGTTCAAGTGTCTTTGAGCAAGACAATGAACCCCGAACCACTCCCCCCCAGCACAGGGGCAGCCCACTGCTCCTATACAATAGGATAGATAAAATTCATTGAAATAATTCAATGACCAAATGAAGTGGCTTTCCTTATCCTTTCACTTATGTACAGTTTTTTGATGTTAGTTTGCTCGCCATAACATTTTGTCTTCATTCATTAAGCTAGCTAACTTTGGTCCAGGTGAATCTATGGATAATAGCCAAAGAGGCTGCACTGCTCATTGAATTAGGAGTCGATGCCACCGCTAACTCAGCAAAATATATACGTTGTGCTGTTAAACTGATTTTACATAGTGTGATATCATTAGATAATGTTAGCTTACCAGGGGACATTTGCTATTGTGAATTGTGAACTGCCAAATAAAAACTGAGCTGTAACTGCAATCTGATTATGTTCAATTTGACTCAAAATGAGGCATTGTGGTGCAGTGAGAGGCCCATTTAACACGTCAAGATTTGTCCCCACATTGTGTGGGTGGACACTGGTTTTGATGAAGCTTTGGGGAATCAAAGCCGGAGGCCTTTCTTGAAGCCTCACAGTGGGTTTGAACCTGCTGCCTCTGGCTCATCAGTTCCTAAAGTTAGCACTTTAACCATTGAACTGCTGCCGCCCCAAGGCATTGAGTGTAGTGCTTCATGGATTTGAATATATGCCCTTGTTATGCGAGGACAATGTGGGTGCAATGAATCTGGTTTTAAATTGATATTAACCACCAGATTGATGATGACGATCCCTTCTTCGTTCCACAAGGGGAAATTTGCAATTTTTTTGACCCATCCTATTGTATTGGAGCAGTCGGCAGCCATTAGGGGTTCAGTTTCTTGCTCAAGGACCTCTCGACATGCTCTCTGAAGGACTGAGGATTGAACCTGCAACCTTACGATCATCAGACGACCGCTCTACCCACTGAGCTATGCCGCCCCACATTGAGCAACCATCTCTATATTTTCAAACCATAACTTTGTTTTAATGGCTCATTATAATTCTACGCATAATGTCTTTTTTTACACACATCAATGATTTGTTAGAAGGAAGTACCAAAATGAAAAAAAATCTATTTTGACCACTGCTCGATTTCAAGATTCAATAATGTCTAAATTAGCTTTTGTCTGATTCCAGTTATAGGCATTTCACAGACAATTCATTTTTAATGGGATGATTTATTCTGGGGGCCCTTTTCATGTTTCCATAGTGAAGAAATGGGAAACATAATATTTAGAAAATTGATTTATAGGCCTATGATATACACAATATGTCAATAGTAACATGATAATGTGGATGGTATTATGAGCAAGACAATGAAACGAATTAGGAGGGGATCTTAGGAAAATGAGTTCCCTTGCACTTTGGCAAGGGCTGCAAGAGCTTCTGGATCATTTTGTGAAGACATTCTTTTAGGAGATGTTTAATTATTCTACTTGGTTTCATTGTTGAAACCCATTTTCTCTCCCTGGTTTTAAAACGGTTGTGAAATACGGAGTTCCATTGAGCATGCATCAAGACACTGACTTCCATTATTTTTTTCCTTAGAAACAAAATTGACCAATGTGATGTTGCACAAACCTTATCTTTTCAATATGTTCCCACTTTAAGTAAAAATCACAGATCTGCAGTAACACATTCAAAGGGCAGTTAAAAGTTTGAGAATTGATGGGAAAATTGGGTTCTATGCCTGATATCCTCAATGAGAAATGAAGACTGTAACGGATAGCTTTTTTTGACAGTTCTTGCCCTTGAGATTTCATTTTACACATCTGTAGGTCTAGAATGGCGTTTTGGCAGTGATCAAAATATCTGTCCCACATCCTTAGATTGGTCCATAAGTACAGCGACATCCAACATCACTCAATTGGCTGTGCTGTTGGTTGTGGCCTCCAGTTTCTCTTATTGTGAAGCCACGCTGGCAGCAACAAAAATGCCTGGCAACACTCCCACCTACTAATATCTGCCATCCCTGGCCATGTCATCTTGCCTGAAGACATATACGGTGTATATTTTTGCTCCGAGGTAAAGGAAATATATCAAAAAAGCCTACATCAGCTCACCAGCTGAGATACAAAAAAAGACATACGTGTCATGTGGTCAGACTCGCTGCTGTACATCATTTTGACACACCAGAAACAGTGACCATTTCTGCCACTTTTCTCAAGGTGTCATGTCTGTAAGTCTGTTTCGAGGGCAGAATTTTAATTTCACTGTGGGGTGGGGGGGTAATATACAATAATTTCTCAAGAGCATTTCCTGCAGGGGAAACCAAAGGTGCTTCCAAAAAGTATATTAAATGTATATGAAGGAAGTCCTTATTAATGACACCATTAGGAAACATTTTCATAAGCGTTTCATTCCTGTCTCATGAAGATTTAATCAAATTGCCTTTGATACTGCTGGGGTTTTTCTACTTGCTCGGAGTTTCTTTGCGTTGAAAAATGATCAGAGTTCTGTTTTTCTTTTCTCTCCCCAATTTTAACTTACCTGACTGGTTGACAAATACACACCGACATACACACGCATTAACACACATCATGCAGGTTATTTACAGATGTAGAAGGAACATCTTCAGCTCATTCAGAAAGCTTATTGAAGTATCCTTGAGCAAGAAACTGATCCACTGACTGCTCCTCGGGCACTGCAGATGTCTACAAATCCTATACAAAAAGATGGGTTAAATGCAGAGGGCAAATTTCATTGGAAGAATACAATGACCAAGTAAAGTGGCTTTCATTTGCTGAACTCAAGTTAATATAAAGCTAGTACAGGGGATGTCTTCCCAATGTAGCACATCCACAAGGTTTTGTCTTCAATGTGTTAAAATCCAAAATGTTGTGAAGTATTTTAGCATGATATTTGTTACAATAATGTCTTTTTTAATTAATTGAGTCATCATTTATTTCATTATGACTGCCATTTTTGCTGTAAGAAAACCAGAATATACATAGAACCTAATTTCATTGGGTAAGTTAATCTTTAATATTATATTATAGAAATATTACTGTAACTATATAAACACAACAAAGTAGCTTTTATGAAACCCCAGATTTTAATTTAACCAAGTATCCTGTTTCATAAATGCAACCCCAATGGCACAGGTTTGAACCCACTGTATGGCATCAGGAAGGGCATCTTGCCTTAATCCCCCTATGCTCCATCTAGGTCTGTGTTCACTCCCACAATGTAGGACCTAACCTTGACACGTGAAAAATGGACCTGTCAACCTATATTTTAAAGGCATGTCTGGTATTTGTTACAAACCAAACAACTTGAAAATTTGTAGAAAATTTGGCAAGTTATGATTTTAAAAGTGGATAAACCTCCCGCCTCCACAGAAAAACAAACATTAGGAGAGGGGGCTGCCCTGTACTAATATGGTGGCTGGTGTGACATACGAGATCCAACCACAAGGTAATGGAGTGAGCAAAATGCAGTCTGGTTGCAATTGTAAATGTGTTTTATTCTGTTGAGTGTCTGACACATCCTTTGTTTTAAGTTAACCTTTGCAAAGTAGCTACTTACTGGGGGTCACCCAGTACTGACACATTTCCAGAGATTGCTCAACAGATATTTGGACTGAGTTTATTTGTTGGAGGGTTGTGAAATAGGCAGGATGTAGACAGTGAACCAAACTGCTGTGAGTCACATGGGGATGGGGGGTGCAATTTTCAAAACTTAAAAATGCTTTTTTTTGTGACTATAGCTAGCACAAGTACTTTTAATACATGATATATTAAGGGGGCAACACCGTCTTTCCCTGGAAGGGGAGCCCCCCATGCAGACAGCTTGGAATTCCTTTTCATGTTGGAAAACTGAACTAATGTAGGGATAGATTTTTAACAGTAGATCTTTGTCTTGCCTTGTCACAAATTTCAGCTTTATCACGATGTGCCATCTTCTTGCACTGTCCTATCAGGTATCCCATCACACTCTATATATACCTTGTGTGACAGGATACTTGCCGCTCATTCAAAGTGAATGGAGGCAGCTATGCTTATATGTAGCTTTAACCTTTACAGTGAGACCTTAGCCGTATAGTTCCCTACTTTTTCTCAATGTGTTTAAGTTGTTACCTTATATGGCTTTTGTGCAGCTTTTTACCCTTTCAATATTCAATGCTAGATTCTATTCACGAGATTACTTCAAGACAATTTGCTTCTGTAGTCCCTGCATGTCTTTTTTTATGGTGGGAAGAAACCGGAGCACCTGGAGGGAACCCATGTTGACATGGGAATAACATGCAAACTCCACACAGTAAGGACCTTGGATGAGATTCAAACCAAGACCTTGCTGTGAGGTAAAGGTGCGGACCACTGTGCCACCATGCCACACGTTTACGCTTGTGTATCAGTTTTATGGCTTTGATAGTTCTCATACTTGGCTGGACACAGAATTACTCATTCCAGACAATTAAGTTGAATTGCTTCATCCCAACAGTTTGATTTATGTATCCTTTCATTTGTGTAGCTTCCTCCTATAGCTGCATTTTTAGAGGCTAGTGGAATGAAACCTCACATTAGTTCTGGTAGGTCGCCTTCTGCAGGATACTTATACTTTCCTCATGTTATTGCAACACAGGGATGGAAAACACCATTCAAAGGATGCGTTCAGATTGCAGATCAGCAGTCTTATTTGTAGTTTTATCCTAACCATTGCTACTTATAACACCATGAATATTAATACCCACACAGTATATTATTAGCATAAAATGATAAAGCCAACCAAATTGCACAAATTTGTACTTTGGCTTTCATGAAATTTTGGCTATTTTCATGATATCAGATGTTTGACATGGTATTTCATAACAATAGAGTTGATGCATTTTAAGTGGTAAACCACAGTTGTATTTTGGTTTCATTAATTTGGTTATTACTCCAGTGTGGTTGATGTTGGTCAACTGGGAATGAATCACATACTGGTCAGATGAGGCTCTTTCGTTTTGTTGGACTAAGGGCAAGACCAGAGGTCAGTGCAAATTTTTATCGTGTCATGGTTGACTTATTTAATAATTTAAGCAAAGCATAGAAATACTTATAGCCTTATTTCGGGGTAGGGGATCAATGTTTAAAAGAAAAATCAGGACAGAAAAAAAAGTTTTGTTGTTTATTTGCATGTGAAAAACAGATTTATACAACCCCTTTCACATAATCACTGTCATATTGACACTCATGCATGCACACATGCAAGAAAATAATAGGTAAATTCCTTCTTCCATGACAGGTCCTTTGAAATCAGGCAATGACTGCATCTCTTGCTCAATGCTCCCTTTCTAGAATCTAAGCTGATTGTGGTGGGCACCAGCAGACATTTGTCACCTCTGGAGCTAGGGCCTGCAGACGGCTTCCTTATCCCCTCTAGTCCCCCTTTTCCATTCCTTCCGGCGACACTCCTGATGGAGCTAGTTGCTATCAGTGTTCAGCGGGTATGATAATCTCAGAATAAATCATGAAACTGAATGTGTCAGTAGTGGGCTTGGGCTATCCATAATCCCTCCTCTTCAACCATGCCATGTGATAGTACACTGTACTTGACATTAATCCTATTGTCCAAGCTCCACCCATGTGGAATGACACATCGGCCTTCGAGGAGATTAAACTCTACTTAACTTGGAAAAAGGTCTAAATAAATGATGAAATGGAATAATTAAATGGAAACCTATAAAGAAAAAATCAAGGGACGGCATTGGTCAGTGGGTAGAATGGTCGTCTGGCAATCGGAAGATTGCAGGTTCGAGCCCCACACCTGCAGAGAAGCTTGTCGAAGTGTCCTTGAGGAAGACGCTGTTAACCTTATTGCTCTGCCCTGTGATGGAGACTGAGATAGGCTCCAGTTCCCCCGATTTCGGATAAGCAGTTGACAATGGATGGATGGATTAAAAAAAATCACTTGATATAAATATTTAATGCACTCGTGTTTAGAAGGAATTTTCTATGTTTTTCTCCTGTCTTCATCTAGAGCTATATAGCTTTGCATGTTAATCGAAAGGGTATGCAAGGAATTTTAGGTAAACATTGTAACACAAACTTATTTATATTACTCTACTAAATCTCATAGATTCTGTCTTGTACTCGTGAAATATATTCAAGAAAATCACTTTGGAAGTATCTTGGTTCAAATTAGTTGATGGGTCACATGTTTTGGTAATTATGAGAACATAGGATCTGATGCAAAAAACCCCTTTGGCTAACTAAGCTTTGCTCCAACACCTACAGACACATATGGATAGTATGTGGGAAAGAATAATGAATGAGGTTATATGGATTATCACTTGTCCTCAAGCTGTTCGTCCTGAGCTAAATTTTACTCTTATTAGTATGGACATTTTCCATAATGCAAGTGTATCCTCCTGTAGAGTAAAATCACAGAAATTGCCATACAAAAGGAATGGAATGAAACTATAATCTGAAAATCATGAGGCGCTGCTTTGCTTGCATTTCGCAAGATAAAACAATAAACCTGCATATGCATGAACCACTGTGCTTGCTATGTATCCCTTTGAGGCTGCTGGTGACGGACAGTGACGTTTCGTTTGTTTTTTCATTTTTAGTGATAATGATTTTCTTTAGCTTAGTAAGTTTTCTTTTATCTGGAATTTAACTAAGTAGGTTGCTTGTTAGAAATGAAAATGCCTTTCCTGAAAGAAAAGAACAATGTGTGTTTGAGTTTGTGTGTGTGAGGCGCTACTGTAGCTCAGTGGTTGGCTCACTTGCTTTGGGAACTGATGAGCCAGAGGCAGCAATTTCGACTCCAACTTTAGGCATCAGGAAGGATATCAGGTCTTAAACATCCTAGCTCCATCTTAGTCCGTGTCCATGCCCACAATGTGGGGACTAACTGTGACACGCAAAATGGGCCTATATAAAACGGGCC
>OMLC01040303.1:4275-20478 GCA_900302585.1 Regalecus glesne
GATTTGTTTATATATATATATATAAACTGTTAGTTGTGCAAACCACCTTTGTTTACATAAAATATGTCTTCAGCCTACTATGCTTACTCCTGTGATATGATTATGGTTTGACGCTGTGGTGGTCATCTGCCTACCTTTGGTCTGTAGAAGATGTTCTGCACAGAGAGCATGGAAACAATGGTGAGCATCTCTTCACTGCAACTAAGGTGGACGGACATAATCAACATCTTACACAGCATGGGCTCTAGTGGGAACTCAGCCATCTGCAACACATGTATGGACAGAGGAATGTAAATGTATGACATTTATATAGCACTTATAGCTTAAACAGGCACTCAACTTGCTTTACAATCAATTAATGCTTCATTTTCACACATGCACACATACACTGATGGCTATGTCAACCTTGCAAGGCACCAACCTGCTCATCATGAGCAGTTAGGGGTTCAGTGTCTTGCACAAGGACACCCTGAAATTTCTTTAGGAGGAGCCAAGGATTGGAACAGACAACTCTTTAGTTACCTGATGATCTACTCTCCCTCTGAGCCACTGCTCCCCCAAAGAAAACTATTTCTAAAAAGCAAGGGACAGCATAGCTCAGGAGGTAGTGGGGTTTGTCTAATAACTGGAGATTGGTGGCTTCATCCCTAGCCCCTGAAAAAAGTATGTTGAGGTGTCCTTGAGCATGACACTGAACCACTAACTATTCAGCGAGTCCTGCACAAGGCAACCCTCACTGCTCCTACACACTTGGATGGGTTAAATGTAGAAAAAAAATCCACTGGACTTAGCCATGTGGCAAATAAAAACAACAATTCAATCCAGACAAATTACTAAATTGTCAAGTTTTCACATGTAATCTAAATATAATAAAATCCAGAAGACAGAAAAAAGCAGAGAAAACAATGAGGAAAAAAACCCAAACAAATTGGATTCTTTGTAAGTTTCTCAGCTCCTCACCCGTCTACCCAGTCGTGTGAGCAGGCCTTCGTCATCTAGTGCTCCCAAAGTATAGAGTTGCTCCATGGCTGTGATCAGAGTCTCCATGGGAGGAGAATCCATAAAGTCGAATGCCAAGAGGTCATTAATGCCCATGGCCTTGAGAAACAAGAGAGAAAAAAGACAAGGGGTTGAAGAAATTATAGAGGAATACCATTAAAAAAGTTCATCACTAAGTGACAAACACCAGATGAAACTTAAAAAAGCAAAACTCTTTTGTCAAGGGAGTTTTTGGGAACAGCTATAATATTTTCTTCTTGCATCTGTTTTGCCCCATCTTCTCCAGGACAGACAGAGGTCAGCCATGGATGAACTCTTAGCCCTATGTCTGGTTGGACTTAACTTAACAATGTTTTGGGAATTTTACAAAGGTCGGATAAATGTGTAAATACCTTGAGAGACAGCACAGTGCTGGCCAAGTTAGTTCGCTGGATCTCAGGCACATTGGTAGTGAGCATTTCATCTCTGTATGCTCTCTCAGTGTAGAGCCTGTAACATTTTCCTGGTCCTGTTCTGCCAGCTCTGCCAGACCTTTGCTTGGCCTGGGCCTGAAAATGTATATTCATATAGGAGATATTAATGAAAAAAATAATCTTAGACAAATTAGCAAGACATTAAATGAGTTCAAATTAATCAGCGTACTTACTCAACTGAGCCATTTTAAAACATACATTTGGATAAATAATCGAGTTCATAAAACAAAGTTTGTCAAAATTAAATAGCCAAATAATGAAAACAGGTAAATAAGAACCATTACTGATGAAATACACAACCTGTGATATAGGAGTCACCACAAGTTGATCAATGCCAGTCTTGGAGTTATACACAATCTGCTTGACAAAGCCAGGGTCCACCACATAGTAGATTCCATCAATGGTCAGTGATGTCTCAGCAATGTTAGTGGCAATGATGACCTGGAGCACAGCAGATGGTACAGAGTTGAGATGATTTATCTTCCATCACATATAAAATATCAACATTCAAGCTTTGGGATAGGGTATTTAAAATCAGAGCTTGATCTTGGAAGAAACATCGATCTTAAGGCTTCAGAAACTTTCTATGATCTCATCTAACAGGTATATCTTCAATGAAAATGGCATTCGACAATGAGAAAAAAATCAAACAATTAAAAGGATTCTTATCAACATGATACCATATATTTAAAACATGTATAGTAATAGAATGACACATATACACACACACACATATATGAAGAGTTTCATTCTACCTTTCTGCTGCCTGCAGGTGCAGGGTCAAAGATCCTGGTTTGCATCTCACTGGGTAGTGCAGAATAAACAGGCAGGATGATCAGCTCAGGAACATCAGGTCCCAAAGACTTCATCCGTTCATACAGGATTTCACAGGCTGTGTCAATCTCTTCCTGACCAGTCAGAAATACAAGTACATCACCTAGACAAAAAGAGGATGAGAGGGGTGTCTATTATGTTTTTCAATGAAGGCAGACTTAATAAGACAAAAGATAAGATAAGATAAGACATTCCTTTTTTAGTTCCACTTGGGAAAATTATGGTGTTACACAGCAAAGTGGAAAGCACAATCAGGGAGGCATAAAATCTAATCAAACAATACAAAGCATCCATACGTATAAAAAAACCCCAACTAGGATTGTTTAAAAACATTTGCCAGTGCGAAATCTCTAATTGGTTCATTGATTTGATTCATTGATTCATTATAGGTCATTAAGACAATGGCAATGAATTCAAGGTCATTTTTAGGAAACCCAAGGAACCATACCTGGGGGTTCAGTCAGATGGATCTGCATGACGGTGATGAGGCTGGCATCCAGGTAGTCTGTCTCAGGTTCTTTAGTGTAGAGAACTTCCACTGGGAAGGTTCTTCCTGGAATGGTGAAGATTGGCGCCTCAAAGAAATACTGAGAGAACTTAACGGCATCCAGTGTTGCTGAAGACACTATCAGCTTCATGTCTTTGCGTTTCAGTATTGTCTAAGGGAGACAGGATTTGTTTGAATACAAAATAAAGTGTCTTAAGTCATTATCCCTCTATATCACAACAAGAGAAGAATTAACTTTATTTGATATAGTGGATGATAAATGAACAACACCTTCTTGAGCAGGCCAAACAGTACATCAGTGTGGATTGTCCTCTCATGGGCCTCGTCCAGCATGATGAGGGAATATTGACTCATGTCCGGATCCAGCAGACACTCTCTCTGCAGCATACCATGGGTCATGTACTTGATCACTGTCTCCGTACTGGTGCAGTCCTCAAAACGAATGGTGTAACCCACCTAAATTTGGATAGGGGAAACAAAAAAGTAAGGAATCATTGTGATAACTGTAACTGAGTCAGGGGAGGAAAAAGAAACCAATATAAAAAAATTTGATAAGCAAATTAAAGGGATGCAGGCTATGCCAAAAGGCTTAAACCTATGAAACATCATGAGTATGTTTCCTTGACTATTAGTACAAATCTAGCTACTTTTGCAAACCAAAATTTAATAAACATCAAGAAAAACATACGTAATGGTTTCTATGTTGAGGGGCTTTTGTAAATAACAATCAAGATGGAAGATCTTTATAGAGTGTAGCCTTGTTATAATACGAATGACAGGTCTGGTTTTGCTTGTAATGATGAGTCCCCACATTTTGGGGATGGACACGGATTGGATGGAGTTTGGGGGATTAAAGTCAGATCCTCTCCCTGATGCCTTGTGGAGGGTTGGAACTAACAGACTCTGGCTCGTCAGTTCCCAAAGTACATACTCAACCCTTGAGCTACCACCCTTGTCAGAATATGAATAATGTTCAAAATTAAATAGGTAACTTGAATGGTATTAATCTATCTTGTGTTTTGTAAAAATGTTCCAGATTCCTGCAGCAGTCTGGCCTATTCTAGTCACAGCAGCGCTCATATAGAGGATATTCCAGAGGATCTAATAGAATTTACTAAGGAAGTATACACAAAGTCATTTTATAAACAAAGCAGAGATGTGAAAATAATCAAAAAATATTAAAGATCAGCAAGCTGTATTTTTCCAGCCCCCTACAGTGATAGAAACACATTGGCTTTTTGTCCAGAGTTTTTAGTAGTTTGTTTATATAAGGACTCAAGAGGTTTTATGGGTGTTTCTCCAGTCTGCCCCCAGCATGTAATACAATGAGACATATGGGAAAGGATCACATTAAAATCTTGCCTGTGTCCAGAGAGAGACAGTTTCTAATATGTCTGAAATTTGCCAAGTTGTATCTTAGGGTTATAAGAGGGCTACGGTAGCTCAGTAGTAGAACATGCGTTTTGGAAATTGACGAGCAAGAGGGGGTGGGTTTGAACCCACTGCAGGGCATCAGGAAGGGCATTTGGCATTAGTCTCCCAAGCTCCATCCAAGTCCGTGTCCACCCCACAATGTGGGGATTAATCGTCACACATGAGACAGACTTCATGTATTTTATAGTATTAAATTATTTTAACGTAAAAAACCCCACATTTAGATCTACTGCCATGCATCCCAAGCAAATAAAATTAAACAGTCAATGAAAATCAGAGAATTTCTATCAACTGTTTATTCTGGTTTAGCTTTATGTTGTGTTATTATTACTTTTATTTAGCTGACATCCGCTGGACCTTTTCACCATATGAAGAGTAAATCCCAATTCTTCAAGAGGGGATGCTCCAGGCCTGCCATGAAATGCTTTTATGGACTGCTCTTAGATCAGAGAGAAGCAAAAGCTAGCGTATCACACTAGCGCTTTAGAAGTCCACTCACCTCCTGACCCAGACAGCACCCATATTCTTCAGAGACTCTCTTAGCCACAGACATGGCGGCTACACGACGGGGCTGAGTACAGCCTATCTTTCCACGGGCCGTGTAGCCTGCCTCTGCCAGGTACTGGGTGATCTGCGTTGTCTTCCCAGAACCAGTTTCGCCAACAACAATCAGGATTTGGTTGTTATGGACAGCCTGCGAAAGGAAATAATAAGAGCTTGATGGCTTTCAGCACATGTAATAAAGTAAATTCTAACATGACTTTAGCGACATGTTGGCTTAGTGGGATTGGGTAACATGTGTCCTTGAGATGTTGTGAGCTCATGACCTTTCATGCGTCTTTCAAGTGACCTTTCAAAGGTCGTTTCCTCTCTCTCTTTCACATCCCTCTCATCAATACACACTGAGTCTAATAAAGCAGAAATGCCATAAAGACAACTTTGTGTGTGAACACACCTGTATAAGTTCCTCCTTGAGTTTGAAGATGGGCAGGCTCTCCCTCTGTTCCAGAATGGAAAGTTCTGTCTTTTTGCCATAGGACACCTGATTACCCCCAAAGGCATATCTTTTCCACTCTGGAAGGTCAACAGGCATAGCGCCAATACCTCTCATGTTGGCCGCAATTTGTCGTCCTTCATCTGTGTAGGAAAAGAACATGTTAAATGAAAACCACTGATATTTGCTTTTTAGTTTTTCCACAAATCTTCATGATAGTGTATTGAGTCAGAATTAGTGTAACGTTCTATCTGGGTCAATCCAAAACTTGCAAACTATCACTTTATTTAATCAAGATTAACTGCCATGATAATTAACTTCCAAACAGCTCCTTATTGTTTAAAACTATGAGTCAGAGTTGGTGTCCAGGGCTAGAAAGAATGTAATCTCCAATTCCCCCTCAAGCCATGGAAGACACAGACATACAGAGCATTAGGCCTCTACAAGTCACTCTAGATATATTCTGAAACCAGATAATCATTTCCAGCCTTTACATAGTAATCCAGCAGGTGAGCAACTGGGACGGGTGGAAGTGAAAGGTCTGGTACAAGACAGATGCAGCTAATAAAGCTTTTTTTTGCTTTTTATGAACTCTTGAACCACCATCTACTGTTTTTCTTTTAATTAGCTTCTGGCCAACAGTAGTGGACACATCTGGAAGAGTTGAGCCAAATGATACTGGAGAATGTTGTTTGTGTTATGTGGCTGCCTAAAGTGCATAATACAATTTGCTGTGTGTGTGACTACAGGCTGTTAAAATGTCCACATCTTAATCCAAAGCCTCTCGCAATGCTGAACAATTTTCTACAGAGGATAACTTTTTGAAATATTGTAGCCTCAATACAACCAGGACCAACAAGTGGACCTTACAATCAGGCATGGGGTCTATCCAGTGCTTGTTGAGGCCTGTAGGGATGGCTTCCATCTCTTCTGCACGAGCTGCCTGCTTCAGCTCTCGCCTCTCTTTAGCAAGGGCGCTCTGCATCATGGCCGCTTGGGAGAGGGAGCCATCTGGATTCTACTGGACAAAATGTGAGGGTGAAAAAGAAATTAATGCAAGTTGTACTGAAGAGAAGAAAGAGAAAGATGCATCAGAAAACATTAGTAATTGTGGTGAAAAATGAATTTGCAGTTGATCTATTTTCAGATCAACCCATCACTATACTTACATTGCTATGAAATGAAGATGACAGATAGTTTTAGAAAAAAGAAGCCCTGCGTTTCTTTCTGACTGGATGGTCATCTAATTATGGGCTTGGTTTGGTGTTTTGCTAATGTTTAGACAGATTTGCACACCTACAGTTTTCTGGCAGGTTGATATACATACCTTTACAATTTTGACTGGACTCATGTTCATGGTCATTTTAGTCTGTCCCCTCAGGAATGGGGGTTCCTCTTCCACCAATTCAATTTCCATATCCTCATCTGTTGACGGTATTGTAAAATTACTTTAAATTACCTTGAAAAATTAAAGACTAAAAAATGAATTAAAAATATGTTTTTACCTTCTTCATCATCTATATTTGGTAGGATACCAGTCTCCTCATCGAACTCAGGGAACTCCTCTTTAGGGAGGACATTAGCCGCAATCATCTAGTGGAACAGAAAAGTCACTTTGATTAACATGTGGGTGTTTTAAAAAACAACCTGAGGACAATATGTATTGCCTCAGGAGATGGCAGAGAGCTGCCACACCACAGACATAATTGACCAGACCTGTTTGATTTCCCATTTCTCCAGGTCAGTTATCTTGGCAAGTCTTTTGCGTTCCAACGGGTTTTCCTCTGTTTCCAGCATGCTGGGGTCAATGGGGCGGTCAGGGTTCCTCATGGCTTCCTCTCCAAGCCCAAAATCCAGGTTTCTCCTTCTGTTTGGATTCAAGTCCGTCCCTGTCTCCTGGTCCACATCCTGACAAGGGGAAGAGAACCTTATTCATTTTCCATCTCTAAAAATCAAGAGGACCATCCAAAATACCTTTACTCATTTGGAATGGATGTAAGCAAAGAGTAAAACTAACATCCACTTTCATCTGTATACAGGTTACTTCACCAACACTGAGCCACTTCTGAACACTGGTTGATAATTTCCATGAAGTATCATTACAACCCTTGTCTCACTTTTTCACATTAATTTTCAGTGGGCAGTTCAGGGAACAATAACCGCACATGGGCCCTGAAGAAAACGATATCGCCATAAGGAACATTGGCTTTCAAAAAGCCAAGTGGAGTGCATAAGTCTTCTGATGGTAAACAGCTGTTGAATTTACAATTAAAATTGTGCTCATAGCCTTCCTCCGAGAAGTTTTTTTCTCTTTTTTCCAACTATGAGGTTGTACCAGTTATTCAGGGTTTCAACTGCATTTGGATCATTCACACTGTGGACACTGAGGTGCCAGTCACAGAAAGTTAGTCGGCTGCCTTCATCACAGTTCAGTCTGATTCTCTCAATAGTTGGATGTGGTTGGAGCACCAATCTATCCTAACACTCCAAACAGCTTAAAGCAAACATATTAAATTCCTTGGTCTCAGTGAAATCTTTGGGAGATTAAAGACTTTTGCTTGTAGTATCAACACAATACTATGCAGAGTTGAATAGAGGTGGATATCAAGCGATGATGATTACCATCATCCATTGTTACTGGTGTTCTTTGTTAGATATAGTATGTCTAAGAGTATTTCACTCCATTAGCTGCTTTATCAGGGAACTGGTCAACATGTAAGAGAATGATAGAAGAAGAGAGAACCGCATCTCAACTAAATATTATTCCAATAACGGGATGTTGATTAGATTTCTGTGCCTGATAACAAAAAGAGTTTTCTTAAAACAATACTAAAATATCAAGGCAGATGAAATGTGTTGCTATCCATACCTTCATACTGAGACTGGCCTTAGTTCCAGTGAATGACAGCACCTTGACTTTCACCTTTTGGCCTTTGGTGACTACATCAGCCATATTGGCTATACGTCCCTCCTTGCGAAGCTCCGAGATGTGCACCAGGCCTTCCCAGCGTTTTCTGCAAGTATATTATCCTAATTAATTCAACATAAATCTACAGATTACCATAAAACATGCCAGAGTTAGACCTCTTAGGTGATACTTTTATCCATTGAGTGCCTTATTTTATAGTCACTGCAATCATATTTAGCTTCGGAGACTCCTATAATTAGTGGAAAAACAGGATCTCAGGTACAGAACACGTAGTAGACCCATTTTAAGCGTCAAAATTTGTCCCCACTTTGTGGGGGTGGACATAGATTGAGACGAAGCTTGGGGGATTAAGGTTGGATACCCATCTTGATGCCCTGCGTTGTATAAAAAACACTGCCGCTTTACATTTCTAAAAAAGCAAACAAAAATAAAACAAACCCATATATGTATATGATTGTCTGTGGGAGCTACGGTAGCTCAGTGGTAGAACATGCACTTCAGGAACTGGTGACCCAGAGGCAGCCACTGTGCCACTGCGGGGCATCAGAAAGGGCATCCGTCCTTAATCCCTCAAGCTCTATTTAAGTCTGTGTCCAACCCCACAGAGTGGGAACTAATCATAAAATGTAAAAAGGACCTCACATTTGTATATTTGTCAAGATATCTAGCAACTAGCCACCACACAGTTTACTGACCTCAATCCCTCAAGTTGAACAAAGCATCCAAACTGCATGATGCTGCTGATTTTCCCATTATAAATGTCACCCACAACTGGCTCATCTGGTGGAGGCCGATCCACGTGTCTGTCAGGCCAGCGGTCAGAATGTCTGTTCCCATTGTTGTCTTCATTATTGTCTCTGCATGGACTGGGTGTGCGGTCACTCCAGCGAGACACACGCTTCCTCCTGCGTTTGTGGTTGCTCTCTCTCTCGCGGTCCCTGGATCTGGAGCGGGAACGAGATCGACGACGGCCCCCCTCACGCTCCCTGTCTTGAGTCTTGTTGTCTAGTTTACTCTTGTCTGACCTGAGAAGACAAGATATCAAGTCCAATTTTAGTCATACTTTATGTTTCCCTTTAACTTAGACTTAAAATTTAATTAAAAAGTAATATCATTATTATGATACAAATTTGGAAGCTCACTTTTCACATGTACTACATTCATAGAACATTTTGATCTGAACAGTATAATTGAATAATTCATTTCCATTAAGTTATTTATTCATTTTGTTGGAAAAATACCTAAGTTTCAGTTGTATTAAGCAAAATGTACAACGATAAAAAAACACTTTATTTTCTTTACTGGACATGCATTTGTTTTAGGACTAATTTTAAGGTTTTATTTACATCTTTTGAGGCTACACATGTTCTGGATCCTAGCAATATTTCTGATTGTTTAACGTGTGATATTTAGTGAAACCTCAGACTTTCTGCCAGGGGACTTCTTGCTATTCCAATATTCCGAACACAGATAAAGCCGATAATAACTTTTGGTATTAGGACCCTGAGTATTTGGAACATCCCAGTGGAAGAGGTCATACCAACACATCCAGTATCATCTTTTCAATCACTTTTTAAGAAAACTTTCATGAGTAAGCGTTTTTTATAAACATCACTATCACCCATTTTACTTAAGTATTTTTATGCATGACACTTTTGATGTGTATTATTTTATTCAGAGATTTTCATAAATAATAGAAGAGCTTTAACAAGCTCATTTTCTGCTTTGTGCATCTTTATTTCATGTTTACTATTCTTTTGCAAGAGTATCACTTTCTTTTAAATGGGGGATATGGGAATCAGGGAATACATTTTTATCACCTGTGATCAGAGCTTGTACCACTTGCACTAGGCATTAGCATCTCCAACTCTCTAATGGCAGCTGCTGCCACCTTCTCATCATCTTTATCAGGATTGCGTGGTGGAACCTGATGAAGAAGCAAGAAGTCATTTAAAACTGGCTCTTCAGCACACAAGTAAATCTCCTTCCCTTTTTCATCCAACACCTACTACATTAATTTATGCCATAGCATTAATCTCATTTAGCTTACCTTCCAGACTGGATCATCTGGTTTACATAAAGCAGGGTAAGCATCTTTCAATTTGTCCTTCTCACTCTTTGGCTTTATCTCACGCTGATGTCCTGTCATAAAGAAAAAAAAAATGCATCAAGTTTATAGCATAGAATAAAAAAATCTGCTCAAATATTTACATGGATACAATTAATTAATATACCTTTACTTGTAGATGGTGATGGTCGCATGGTTTGGATGAGTCTAAGCAAGTTGCCAATAAATGTGTCCTGTTAAAGGAAGTGTGTGCTGAGTACAGTTTGATTCAAATTAAATGCATCACCTCTGTAGTTACAACTGAATGCTTTAGGTTACTCACTGTGAAATCCGCTCCATTTTTCAACAGAATAGCTTTGAATTCCTCAAATGTTTGGTGTTTTTCTGCAAGACTGATGATGAACTCGGCTGCAAAATAGCAAAGCTGCGTTTTAATTACATCTGGTACCTCACTGAGCTCCATTGATGCTAGCACGGATAGTATGGAAAACGCCAATCAAACTAGTTTCCATGTTTATGAGACGAGCATGTCTTGATGCATGGTCAATAATACAGGTAAGGGAATCACAAAGAGGTGAATTGGTTCAACTGGATCAGACGTCTATTCAGAAACGTTTCGTCACTCGACGTGATGTTTGGAAAATACCCGTCTCAACTGTTTCTTAACTCCTGTCACGTACGGAATCACCACCGGTTTACACTTTAACAGCTCTTCTTCACTTGAGTGACGAAACGTCTCTGAATAAACTTCTTGTCCACTTGAACCAAATCACCTTTTTGTGATATGAGGCTAGTCGGGAGTTAACAAACAGACACAACAAAACAAAATAGCATCTGTGTTACGCACCAAGATCTTTTTCGCTTATTCCCAGATGATTCTCTAACTCTGTGCACACCTTTGACACTAAAGACAAATATTCAAGGTGTTTAATTTCCTCTGTGGCAGCCATCCTTGTTTACTACAGACAGGACCAGGAAGTTGTTTCTTCTACTTCTGGGATAGGACCAAGAATTCGTCATGTTTTAGTGTTGCTGCCCCCTGCAGGCTTTTCCAATATCGACAACATGAAATAGGACCTCTGGTATAAGTCAAGACTATTTACGAGTAACAACTGATTTACAAATCATGTGGGTTTTTTTCGTGTATCAGTGTTGTGGTCCATCAACGGAAGAATACCCTTTAACTCATTTCACAGTTGGTAATTATGTTGACTGTGGGACAAAGACATCTCACATTATGAGCTATTCTTATAATCTAAAGCACACTAAGGCTAAGTATTTTCCATCAATATATAAAATATCGACTTGTGTTCATTCAAAACAACCCCAACAAAACAAAACAAAACACAAATAGTAGTAACACATGACCCAATTTAGTATTTAATAAGGACCTATTTTCAGCATTTCACTTCCAAATACAGTTTTAACAATCCCGAAAAGCTCCACAAGGACAATATTAATGAATATTGCCCCAACTGTAGTATAAAATATACAAAATATGAATTGTCTCAATATTTATGGTCCTATGCAAATAAACTGCATAAAGGCCTATTACAAATTATGTTATTAATAGGGCATGACTGTTACCAGAATTTAAAGTCAAAATAAACGGCTCACATTGTTTGCCTTGATCCCCATCCAAAAGTTTGACCTCAACCTTTCGTTTTAAAGGAAATATGTTGCATCTTTCATCCTATGCATGATCCAATTCCATGCCGATACTCGTACAACAGGTTCTTGGGAGGGAAAAATATAATTTTATGCCTGTCCGAATGAAATGTATTTCACTTTAGACCCCTGGGTTTGCCTTAGAATTGGCCATTGGTGTCAGTACTACATATTGTTAATTACCCAGTTTTACATTGTTTATAGCTTTATAAGGCTAATAACTGAGCAAAACGAAGACACTTGTTGGAAACTTCTTCTAGGTCAAGGAGACAACCAAGAAAGAAATAATTAAATTTAGTTGTTTTTTGCCCATTATTCCAGGTAGTTAAACATCTAAATAATTTAAATCAGATCATCTAGGCATGAATTCAAATAGGAGGATTTTTGACATTCACAAAAATATCTTCAGTACTCTGATTTATATCTCTATCCCTTGTCAGGGGGTCAGGTAACTCGCAGGGGTGAGTTTAGAGTTGATGAAGACATTTGGATGAATTTCAAAACATCCTTCTGTTTTTTGAATTTACATCCAGAAAATCTGATTCAAATCATTTTGATTCAATTTTTACATGTCAATTTAGTCCCCACATTGTGGGGATGGACATGGACCTATATGCAGCATGCAGATAAAGGGCAGATGGCCTTCCTGATGCCCCATGGTGGGATTGAACCTACGATGCCTGGCTTGTCGTTTCCTGATGCATGCGCTCTACCACTGAGCTACTGCAGACGCCAAGAAGACAGGTATATTCAATAAGCAATAGACGATGGATGAATAGAACAAAAAAGTAGCTAAAGACTGCAAGACAAATACATTTTTTTTACAAATGTGTACAATTATAACTGCTGGAGAGTTTAAGAATTGTGATAATACAGATACTATCTTGAAAATGTTGGTGTTATAGCTATAATGACTATTGAGTATATTCTAAGCAGTAAGTGGTTACTGTTACTTTATCCTTGCAGCTCTTACCAACATCAAAGCATCTGTCTTTTGTAATTCTACAATTAAACTTTTCAACGCCTTCTAAAGGCACGGGAGATTCTCCATGCATTGGGCTCTTCATAGCGATTATAGAGAGGCTCAAGACGTTGTTGCTTTTTCTGCTTGCTGAGGCGTGTGGGGTCAGACACTTTGAAAAAGGCTGGTGCAAATTCCACCAACCAACGAGGGTCAATGGTGGTCACCTCTCGCATGTACTCTTTAGTGGTCAGCACCAACTCGTGATACACCACCCTGAGGAAAAGAAAGATGGAGAACATTAGAAGATGTCTAACATAACACACAGTAGATAGAATTGTTTGCCGCTTTTCCTCACCATCCTTGTAGAAAATCCAGACAGTGATAGGGTTAGTGTGTGTGGTCCTAGAGCATGGTGCCATTTATCTTAATTTGAAAAATAATATAAAATTGTCACAGCAAAATGTAGCTCCTTTATGACTTTTATAGCCATTTAACACACACGCACGCACACGAACGCGCACACTCACAAAGGAGTTCAATCTCTAATTGATTTGGGGCTTTCAATTAAAAAATCACATTGGGTAAAGGAATGTAGCAGAGTTAAATATTAGAATTTCTGTGGCAAAAATATCTAATATTTTAGGGCTACACAAAAGCATATTCATTAGTGACCAGTAGTTGATTGTCCAACAAGTTTTCCGAATTGTATGCAGATGTTGGTGTCAGTAAAAAATGTAGGTACAAATCATGAACATGAACATTGTGTTATAATAGCACAGAATTGTTCACATTCCAAACAGGCTGGTAGGGAAATAAATCTAATTTCAATATTTTAATTTAAGGTGGCAGTCATAAACCCCAGGCAGAACATAAATCCCTATAGATACCAACATACCACTCAGGTTGGCGGTTGAACAGGGCACTGGAGGGATGGATGTACACCACTTGCTGGTCAATAAGGGTCCGGTAGCCTTCTTGGGGGTCCTTTTTGGCAGCATTTCTAAAGAATCCACTGCATATGGCTTTCTGAACCCTGACAGTGGCTTTTCCGCAAGACACCACATCCAGTTTATGTCTGAGGAGATGAGAACATGTTGGATGCATGTAGGAACCAACCACTTCCACATAGCTACCTGCCTTCAATACATTTCACCATGCCTGCTCTGCCACCCTCATACATAAGAATTCCTTATTTTCTGTACCTCTTTTGTGCTAGATATGGATTTTTAATACATAAATTACTGTATTTTTCAAGTTATTGACAGTCCTCCAACTCTGCCTTTCTATGGCAGGTTACATCCCTTCATTCAATTCCTTTCTTAAAAGTAGATTCACATATCTTTAGTAGTGTAACAAGTAGATCTACTACTTAATTGCCAATTCCATTTGTATGAAAAAGTCTACTTTCAAATGTCATGAATGTTATCAGTAAATATTGACATTGGAAAGACAACACAATAAAGAAGATGTTAGAAGACTTCACACAGACTATGATTTTTTTGAGCTAACTTTAATGGCTGCTTGTACCTGTCCATGATGCCTAACATCTGCTTGCGGATGTCCTGGGCTCTGCGCAAAGAGCGGGCCTGGATAAAGTTCTCATAGCACCAGGGGTTGGAGAACTTGTTGTTCTTCCAGGAGTTGTAGACAGCCAGCAAGGTCAGATGGTCTCCCTCAGGCTGGTGGAATTTTGCTTTCTTCTGGTCAGCCAAAGCCTGCTTGTCCTTTATCACAAAGAGTCATAAAAACATACTTCTGTTAAAAGAGGCTTTTGATGACCATTAGCTCACAATATAAACATTCTAAAAAAAACTGACTTGAGGACACTCAGGACACAAGCAACGGCTGTATGACTACAGAGCAAGGCATGTTAATCGGTTGAAATTCTTGTAAATATTCATACTTGGTTGATAGGCCTTTGGATTAATCATAATTATGGATCAAGTAGATGAGAAAAAATAGTCTTTAAGGAGTTGAGATTTTAGAGGTTTGTGAGGTTTTAGAGCAACACAGTCCTCAGCAGCACTGTCTTTGCGATGATAGGTTGGTCCTGATGGCAAGGGGTTACTTACACACAGAATGATCAGTCCCCCATTACGACTGTGGGAGCTGCCAGAAACTCCAGACTATTGAAGAACCATCTAATGTGTGCCAACAAACACATCGCTGTTCTTTCAGGGAGTGTTCCCCTAGCCTTTGTCTTAATAGACTTCCCACAAGGCAGTGGGGGAGTGGTTGGCCATGAACAGCCTCTGGGGACTACTGCAGCTCCGAGAGCCCCTAAAAAGTTAGCCTAAGGCTGCAAAGTACCTAGTTATCATGTGTGGCCACAAGGAAACCTGTCAGAGGTCTTGAAAAAAGAGATGCTAAGTATTGGCAAAGGAACACTTATGCACTGGGCTGATTGGCTTTTGGTTACAAGGAATATCCAGTGGCAGCAAACTGTAAGCAAGAGGTTAGAAAGCAGACAAGCGAGAAGCAACCCTGCATTTTCCATCTAACTACTATACATCACCCTGTGCGAGTTCCATATGCATGAGTTGCATGTCCACACACACACACTTACTTGTAAAATGTGTGCTCGAGAAAACGCTGTTAATCATATCATGTAAATAAATAGAACTCAATGGTAAGAATACCTTAGGTCTGTAAAAGACATTTTGCACAGAGAGCATGGAGACAATGGTGAGCATCTCTTCACTGCAGCCCAAATGGACGGACATGATTAACATCTTGCACAGCATGGGTTCCAGAGGAAACTCAGCCATCTACCAGGCAGAAATGAGGACAAGAAGGGAAGTGAAATTAGTTTAGCAGAATTGAACCAAAATATTCAGGGATGTCAAGTGAAACATTGTGGGGATGAAGACAGAAAACAAAAATGTTGATCAGCCCAGTTATGATATATTATTAAGGGGGCGGCATAGCTCAGTGGATAGAGCGGTCGTCTGGCAATCGGAAGGTTGCAGGTTTGATCCCCGGTCCTGCATACAGCATGTCGAGGTGTCCCGGAGCAAGACACGTAACCCCTAACTGCTCCCCGAGCGCCATATGTTGGCAGCTCACTGCTCCTATACAATAGGTTGGGTCAAAAATGCAGAGAAATCCAAATTTCCCTTTGCGGGACTGATAAGGGAATCCTTTCCTTTCTTTCTTATTTCATATGATAAACTGACAAAATTTAGCATCCAGATGCACGAATTTCCGTCATTTCAGTTGTTCACGCACGCACACGCGCACGCGCATGCACACGCACACACACAATCTATTTTTTTAACACTGTTTAGATGACCTAATTCAAATTATTTTGACCGATTGGTGGATGTATGTGT
>OMLC01040305.1:0-10353 GCA_900302585.1 Regalecus glesne
TATGATGGTTCTCTTTACAGGGTGGCATAACGCAGGGGATAGGGCAGTCTGCTAGTAATCGAAGGATTGGTAATTCGATCCCTGGCCCCTGCAGAAAGAATGTTGAAGTGCCCTTGAGCAAGATAAGGAACCCCTAACATCCCCCCAGGGGATGTGCACTGCCCCTATACAACAGGATGGGTTAAAGCAAATATCAAATTCCATTGCATTCATGTACAATGACAAATCAATAAGCTTCCTCTTCTTAGACTATTGATTAATATCACTCAAATGTGTGTGAATATAGATACAGGAGACAGCCAAAATAACTGAAATGGTATTGCATTTAGCTTTTAGTGCTGAAAAAAGTTACCATATATATACTTATTTTTGTTTCGTCTGATGATCTTTTTTCTAATAGTAACTCTAACGCATGTCAGTGAATCTTCTTTTGTTTAAAAACCAAAGCTCTATTTAAAAGCCCGCCAACTGCATTGGAGCAGCTATGGCCTATGGTGCTAAAAAACACTCCTGCCCCAATGACCTACAGTTTGACCCCTGAACATAATATAACATAATATAAGCTCATAAGATTCCAGCATTAAGTCTACTTTTAAACAGAATTTATGATGGAACCAATAATGAGTTTGCATAATGAGTTATATTCTCTTTTCATTGAGTCAGGCCTCTAAAAGATCTCTATATTGTACAGAGGGCTATAGTCAATTTTATCTCTGGAAGGAAAAAAGGTCTTGTGGCTACAGCTTGATCAATTAAACTCCTGAAAGCCCTCCTTCCCATGGCCCTTTCACTTCTCTGCCTGAAAAATATAAAGTTATCTGTCTTCTCAAAGCGATATGAGAACAGAAATAAGTAGTTTGTCTATAAAAATGTTCAGGTACTTTATCAGTGTCCTTGTAGGGCCCAAGGCCTAGGCACTGTTCAATGGAATACTCCTGCTCTCCTCCCTCAGTGCTTCATATCTCTCTCTCTCTCTCTCTCTCTCTCTCTCCCTCTCTCTCTCTCCGCCTTTCATTCTATCTTTCTTACTTTTTTCCTTCCTCATTTTGTCTTTCTTTTTCTCCATCCCTACTTCTCTGCTCCATCTCTGCCTGGGGCCTGGTCAATGTGTGGGAGTACAGAACCAGCCCCTGCACCTTACAAGGATTGACTTGGGTCCAGTCCCCAAGTGAGGTTATTGATTTCATTCAGGGTCTTGTTACATTGGGGCTTAATGATGCTGTAGACCTAAAGCAATAGTCAGGCTTACAATGGTTTGCTGTTCAAGAGACAAGCTTGCAGAGGAGGCAATTCACTATTTTCACCACCTAGAGTGAGGGGAACATGTAATACTAGGACATAGAGAGATTGATTTGCACTTTAACTGTATGGTCACATGCATATTAGATGAATAATGGTCAAATATGCCTTACACCTTGTAAGAAGTTTATGAAATCAGTGTGGGCTGGAATGGGGATATATATGGGAACAGCTGAGTAAAGAGTTCAGTTGACTAGTGTAATTTTTTTAACTTGTCGGTTAACAAATAGAGGAGGGATAAGGAAAAGGCCCTTTTGTTTCAAACAGCTGAACTCCTCACTGGAACGGCATGGGGTCGTGGTAGCTCAGCAGTAGCACGTGCAGCTACAAGTCAGGTGTCGTGAGTTCAATCCTTCTGCAAGGTGTCTGGAAAGTGCAACCAGGCTAATTCCCCATGGTTTGGTAAATTTTAGGATAGTTGTAAAGTGCTTTAAGTACTCGCTAGACTAGAAAACTGCTGAATAAAAATTAGCCCGTTTAGCATTTACCTTAATGAAAGCTAGATAAAGTGTCCGTTTTGCATGGAGATGGAAGTTAACTATCTGTATTGGGGGTGCTGAGAGTGCTGCTTCTCTCCTACACTCATTTCCATCAAGGCCAGGAGAGTAAACGTGTGGGTTGGGAACTGAAGAGGATCTGTTGTCTTGCCCCTGATGCCGAATTTTTAATTTTCATTACACAGGGTAAAAGATCGCTATCCGACATTTTACTCTGTGACTACAGGTGGGTGGTTTTACACGTTGTAGTTCCACTGATGCCACTGTGGATTTGATGCAATAATAAAAGTACAGTGGAAGTTGCTATGGGCAAATTGTTTCAAAATCTCCAATGTTCATAACTCTGCACTTAAATATTTAGATACATTTTCAAGTGGTTTAGATTAGTTAGATGGCATGTGAAGTGCAATACTGTCATTTCATATTCCAAGTGCCTGTGTTGTACTACTGATGTATTGATAATGCTTTAGTAAATCAAGTATTTAGTGTCAGTAGACCGAATGTATGTATATTTTTGTCAAACTAGGCTATCCTTTGAACTAGTTAGTTTTCTTAAATAAAAAATATATCCAAACCACAATTTTTTTTTCATTTTGCTAGTCATGGCTGTTTTTCTTTTACTTTTTGAAAAAATGAAAGAAAACATCTGCAATTGTTTGTTTGCTTAAAGAAGATAATAACTACTAATTAAGGAATATTTTTGTAACGCTGAGCTTCATTTACATCAGGTGAAGTTAATTCTATCTGCGTAGCCTATTATCACAAATTTGCCTGTCCTTAGATCTTCGCATTGATAAGGGGAATCTCCTTTACAGCAAAGTTCCTTCCTTGATATTAAGAGTAAGTTTTGCCTAAATAACTTTTTTTTAAATCCCCAAAATGATTGTTTTAAAGCGAGATATTGAAAAGTTTTGTCCAGGGGTAGTTTGATAACCTCAAAGGTAACTGTTCTGACAGTACAACAGGGCGTGAAGCGGGTGGGGTTGCCTATATCATAATTCCCTTGGCAGAGCTTGTATCAGTTATCATACATCTGAACAGCTCTCTGTCAATACAGATTCACCTATTGTAGTGTACATGGGTGACGGCCTTTCTAATTCATAAAAAACAGGGTGTCCCCAAAATGATGTAACCATACCCGTCATCCAACCGCGTGGAACTAGCCCATCTCCTCTATAGTCACCAATTTTTTTTAACCTCTTCATAAATAGTTTGAAGCTCCACCCCCCACCCATGTTTTGCACCATTGTCCTATTGGGTTGCGGCCTGCTGCAGTTATGCTAGTGACCGCCGAGGGGCAGCGTGGGACTTTCCGCCATGTGGAGATGGGCGGAGCCCCCGGAGCCCTCGCCTTGGCCGAGCAGCAAGCACTGGAGTTCATATCACGGGTCAGTGCTTGTTTGAAACCGACGTTGTAGCTCTCACCTACGAGCCCACGATTTACATTCTCCAAATCCGTTTACGGAGGGCTTTTTGTCTGTAAAAGTGCTGACTTCCATTTCCTTTTCGAGGGATATCTGACTTTCATCAAATTACAGTGGCGTTTCTGAATATTTCATATTTGATCAAAGACCCACACATACAGTACACTTGCCCTACAGAGACGCATGCACGTACACACGCACACACATGGACACAGACAAACCGTTTATCCTTGTGAGAATGTCTACTACACAAAGAATCAGCTGCAGTCGGGTGTCATTAGAGACGATTGGTGTTTAACTATCTGATTTAGTTTTGAATTGTCTGAATTTAGGAATTTGTCAAAAGGCGGAGTGTGACTATCCTATGTCAATATTCTAAAGCCTACTTAAGTTGTTGAGTCTGAAAGTGCTTCAGGGGCTTCAAAATGGGTTTGGCTGCACCACAAATAAATAGATAGATAGATAGATAGATAGATAGATAGATAGATAGATAGATAGATAGATAGATAGATAGATAGATAGATAGATAGATAGATAGATAGATAGATAAAGTGTTACTCTACGGACTCCAGGTTAGAGGGTATGGCAAGCCCTGTCTTTTATATTTTTCTTGCTGCTGTCTTTTATTAAGACGGTTTCAAAAATGTATGCAAACAATGAAAAAAATCTATTTCTGGGGGCAGCACAGGTCAGGAGATAGGACAATTGTCTAGTAATCAGAAAATTGGCCCCTCAGAGAGAGTGTCAAGGTGTCCTTGAGCAAGGCACCAAATCCCTAACTGTTCAAACCAGGGCTCTGCAGTTAATCCCTGCTCCTATACAATAAAGATAGGTTAAATGCAGATAACACATTTCATTGTTTGTTTGTATATACAATGACAAATGAAAGAAATTATCATCATCATCTTCTTCTTCCTTGCCTCCTCCCCCTAATTCTCCTCCTTATTATATTATAATTTAAATACTATTTTTTAAACATTTTTCATGAGATTGTCATTTAGAAGCATTTTCCAGATGATAGCCTTAACAATTTGACCCGTTTTATTATAAGAAGAAGAAAAACTGATTTGTTAAATGAAGAGTACAATTGTATGTCACAATTAGTCCGCACTTAAATAAAAGTAAAATTTTGGACCCTTAATTGACATAGAGCTGGCAAACCATCATAATAGGAAATTAATTGCCCACAAGAATGTCATTATGGACACAATGTGCTTCAGTTTTTAAAATAATAATCTCTGTGTCATGCAGTTGGGTGTTCGAATCCCGGCTACACCATTTCCAACCATGGCTGGAGGTCCAAAGTTAGTGGGGAATAATTGGCTAAGCCTCACATGGAAATAGGGTTTAGGTGGGATAAAGTATTCTGGGTTTGCTAGTGTTGCTCTCTGGGTCGTCCGGGCTCACATGCTACGGCTTCCTACTTCCTGTTGACGTTCTAGATTGGTATCAAAGCGACTGACCCAGTAGTAGGCAACTCGGGGAATTCGTGAAGGGGGAAAAACAGGGGAAATTTTGAGAACAAAGAGGAAAATAAAATTTGAAAATAAACAAATAAATAGAAATAAAAATTATAATCATTACAAGAGCCCGGCATCATATCCAGTGAAGACTAAACATTAAACTGAGAAGTATAGTATATGAATAGTTCTTGTTCAGCGAGGTCAGCAGATAAGACAGGAACTAATATAATTATTTTTTGTCTTTTATCGAGTGATAGATGGAGTTCACCATCACTGGATGACTGAATTGGAGTTTCTCTGTTGGCTGTACCAACAGTTTTCTATTATGTCATCAACAGGTAACAGAGGTGATGTCAAAACAGCCACATTTTTCAACATAGCCACACTACAATGGTATATGGATTCATTTTTATATAGAGCTTTTCCAGTCTAGTGATCACACAAAAAGCATAACAACTTATGCCTCACATTTACCCAAGCATTGGGGAGTATCATTTCCTGATACTCCACAGCAGGATCAAACCTGCGACAATTGAGTTGGATGCATATGCTCTACCTCTGAGGTACCATAGCTAAAACAACCATTTAATAAATGCAGTCATACTCCAGCCATTTGCTGAGTTTAGACCTTGTCAAGTCAAGTCAATTTTATATGTATAGCTATTATCACAAAATAATAATTTGCCTCGGTAGACTTTACACTTACACAACATCCGGTACTTAGAGCCTCAGACCGGATAATGAACAATTCCCTTAAAATCTCATTTAACAGTTTTGTTAAACAGTTTAATAGTCTTGTTTGTCATGATTTTAGTCCTACTTATTAATGGTTTGAGGTAGAGTCATGGTGAAGGGAAACTGTATAAAAGTGCTCTATATCATATCGAAATGTTTTCCCTATTTGCAAAGAACCAAAACACATGTAAAGATGCAATGCTCCTATAAAATCATGACATCACTTGACATGTCATGTGATCAATTGGAGGCACTAGTGGTCAAAAGAACCGCAAATGCTATTGTGCAATATTGAGCTGTGTACAATACTCACTGGTTTGTTTTTTATTGTTGTTTTTTATGGATTGGGAAACTCTCAGTCTTATTTTAAAAGACATTGACATAATCAACAGCTGTACTATTGTTGGATGTGCAAATCATCGAGCAAAAGGCTCCAATTTGAGATGTAATTAGGATCCCTGAAGGATCCTGAAAGAAGGAGACTTCGGCCGGCAGCTACTAATCACAAACATGACTTCCCCACATTGGAGTGTGATGTGAGGGTTTGCAGGATTCACTTCATTAATGGTGAATTTAAAGTAATATTGTTCAAAGTCATTTCTCGATTTGAGATTCTTTGGCTACTTTGACTTTGAAATGTAAAGTGTCTTTAATATTCCCTTCATTTAGCCCAACCACGGCAAGGCCGAAATTAGGCTAATGCAACAAGTCAAAACATCATCAGTCAAATCAAAAGTCAAATTAAATGCACATCAATGGATTTATTGGATCTCTGTACTGCTAGACTCTTTCTAAGAATGTCTTGGAATAAGATTAACATTGTATGATTTTAGGCTGATAAAACAAATGCTCTATTTAAGTTTATAGCAAAAAGAAAATTAGAATGCTTATATATAAAACTTTAAAATATACTCACTTATGAGCTTCAAGAGAATTGGGGAGTTTCAATTTTTCTTTGTGTAGCTACCCAGTGTTTCAATGATGTAAAGATAAATATCACTGAAATTATTGTCAGGCCAATCACCTGGGCTGTCAGACCAACTATCTACTAGAAAGTATGGATCCAGTAATATTTTCTTCCCCTTAGAATACAATAATTTTCCTTGTATCTCCTTTTTGCGGCAGAATTGAGAGATTTATAGTAAGTCGACATCATTTTCACAGCTGATTCAGTGGCCATGTGTTTTCTTTTGCCCACCACTATGGTGCGGATGCAGAAAGTAGTTTTGTTATGATGCCTGCTCCATAGACAGGCTAAATACAGAGAACACATTCTACTGGTCATGTTGTGATAAACAAAAGACAAGAAAGGAGAAAACCCTGCATTTATTTATTTATTTATTATTAGGGTATACTACACTTTGTTCTTGGCCAGTAGACATCAATTGTCCGGGTTATTTTTGTGTACAGCAAGCAACCCTGAATGAATGATGTGATTATATTGGCATGCGGTATTTGGAGCATACAGTGTGTGTTAACATCGTTGATGAGGGTCGGAGAAGTTTCTGCCAGTCTGGTATGAGGCTTTGTGTACTTTTAGCCCCTACGGGACCCAGGACATAAGCATATCTCAACCTTGGCTTTACTGCTGTTGCTACCTGAATCATGAATAAAACATTTACTTGACCTTTATCCGGAGTTTATTGGACATGCCACCCCCCCCTCACATGGATCTCTCTCACACACCCACACACACACGAACGAACACAGACATGCACATTCACATACTCATACACTTGCCTATGCTGTCTTCCACTTTTACATGGCCATGAAAGTCTCTCTATTACTAATATCTGCTAAATGACCAATGAAAACGGAAATATTTCAAGCAAACAAGATCAAATACATTTTGCTATCCATACCAACATGAGCCCAATGTATTCTCACATTTGATTTTTTTCTCCATTTGTTTTATTTGTTTTATTTGCTATATCTGTAATATCCCCTGCCCTGTTGGATACTGTGTATATTCAATTTAATATAGAAGAAGAGAATCCTGCTATCATCATAGTGGAAAAATAGTGAAACATGGCTTAAGACCATAGCACCCTTTTGATGAAGGCATCATGAGTTTGACCCCATCACAGGTAAATGTGCGGTAAATGTGAGGCATAAATTATATGAAGTACTATGAGTGGTCACTAGACTACAAAAGTCCAAAAATGAGTCAATTCACCATCTACTAGGCAGCATTATTGCCTTCTGGGGTTAATGAGAGGTGACCAGTATCAGCTTTGTTGTTGTGCCCAGTACAGTGTCCAGAGAAGAGGTACAGGCTACCTCAATCTCATATTCCCCTGAGCTTCAATCTGCTGACTGGCCTCTTCTACTTGTCTATTGCCAGGGGCTGATGCTAAATATCACTGGCCTTTGTTAAGTCAAATATCATTTAATTGTGTCAAAGACAATTTGCGCCTTGTGTGCCAAAAATATTGTATATCAAGGGAAATGTCACACATCTTCACTCTTTGCTGCAATATGTTTTTGAAAACACTGAAGCGAAATGAAAGTTTGACAATCCCAACATCTTCTGGGGAGGACTATGATGTCTTCCGGCATTTACTGATAATGTGGTTTGAGTGGGATGGGAATCAAATGTCGCCATGCTAGCACTCAACATATTGTTGGTCTCTTTGATTTAGTGTACAGCATCTAGGAAAATGCCAGTACTACTCTCTATTGTTCAGACTTGACATTCATTTCAAACTGTATAACAGATGAAAAACAAAACAAAAAAACCGCCTTAGATGACATCTCCATGCAATGTGAGCAGATTGATAAAAACACATCATATTTGCTTCACATGTGGCCTTTTTTTGGTTACAGATGCAGTGATGCTTTTACTGTCAGACTTGCATGACTTGTTTATATCAAAGGTCACTGGGGACCCAAAAGAATCTGTCCAGGTTTATCATTCCATCTTTACTCAATTTTCATTGTCTCTTTTCATATTACAGGTTGGCTTTGTGGATGTAGACACTCAGCAATCATTGCAGCATAAGATTGTTCTGGGTCTGGGTCCTTTAAACCCTCCTCACATTTGAAGAGTGGTCACCAACATTTTGAGTGCTGCACCTCAGAAGATGTACCAGCTTGAGATGTAGTGAATGTGGTATAGGAAAGGGAAATTAACAACAAAAACCGAAAGGGCTTGCGTGTCATCAGGGGCACAGCACACACCTATGTAGCTGTGTTTATTTGGAATCTAGGCAGATTACTGTCACACGTGTAGGGTCTCATATCCACCAAGGCTGGTGTAGTGGAAGTCATTATGAGAGGGGTGTGTGGAAAAACAAGTCTGTTGAGGGTAAACTGATTAGTTACATAATGGCAGCCATTGCAGGTGTAGGACTCGCACAAAAGCTGCCTGATCATGAGCTAAAGATGTCCAATTATTTTCTATTTCACTTCCTGTTTAGCCATAAAACATCAGAGTAGCATGGTATCACATAGTGAGTCATGTTTCAGCTTACAGGCTTACAAAATATAATGCTAGCCTATAAATTATTTGAATCACACTATTCAAATAAGTATGGCTCAGTGGGTAGAATGGTTGTTGGGAAATTAGAAGGTTGTAGGTTGGAGCCCCGCACCTGCAGAGAAGCGTGTCGAAGTGTCCTTGAACACAACACGGTTCCCCTAATTGCTCTGCCCTGTGATCGACTAGCGACCCTTCAAGGGTGTATCCCCGCCTTTTGCCCAATAGGAACTGAGATAGGCTCCAGTTCCCCCGTGACCCAACTTCAGATAAGCGGTTGAGAATGCATGGATGGATGGATTGTACTATTCAACTATTTAAGTTTCATTTTTCATATACTTAAGGGTTAGACTACATAAGAACAAGTTCATTTACCATTTTGACTAAGCTGGCTATGATCAGATCATTTATTTCAATGTGTTTATTTTGGTTTAGAGACCACTCCTCCTCAGGGGACTATGGTAGCTCAGTGATAGAGCAAGCACTTGGGGAACTGACAAGCCAGAAGGAGCGAGTTCGAAACCACCGGAGGGCATCAGGAAGGGCATCTAACCTTAGTCATCCAAGCTCCGTCTTAGTTTGTGTCCACCCCGACAATGTGGGAACTAATTGTGAGATGTAAAATGGACCTCTTCCGAAAGGTCAGGAAGGTGTGTGCGTGTGCGTGTGGGTGTGGGTGTGTGTGCGTGCGTATTTGTATTGTTTTGTGAACTCTGACACCAGGAAGTCCCTGGTCTCCAACCAATAGTGAAAAGCTTCCCAGAATCCCCTTCTCACTAGCAGTGTGGAATACCACTGACAGATTACCACATCATTACCATATCATTAGCATAACATTAGCACAGCACAGTTTGTCTCGCTGTCTGTGTGCTATCAGATTATCAAGAGATTCAATCCCCATTTTGCTTCGTGCCCCCTCCCACCCTTGGACCTCTGCATACTTGAGGTGTGTATTCCATTGGAGCTGAGCAGGTGTAATTGAGGCAGAAAACTGGATTTACTGGCTAAATTAAATCATAAAATGTTGCACGATCAGTCAGAGCATTGTCAAACATTCAGAGAGCCCCCTCCCTTCTTTGAAAACCTGCTCTGTGCCTGATTCAGATTTTTCCAATATCCCTTCAAGAATTGCCTCAGTCAGATACTAAACTATAACCAGCCCTCCTCTAGCTGGATTACTCTCCTGACTTCATGTAATAGCTCGGATTGTGTGGTATTGGAGAAGCCCCAAGGCCATGTCCTCTACTTATTTTCTCTTTTCTTAACCATTCTCCTGCTTCTCTCTCACTCATTCTTTCTCTTTGTCTCTCTCTCTCTCTCTCTCTCTCTCTCTGCCTCTCTCTCTCTCTCTCTCTCTCTCAATCACCCTTTGGCTTTTCTCCCTCTCTCCCTTTTCCTCACTGTGGGGCATGCAGGCGCAGGAGGAGGGACACCATTCCTCTAATGGCAGGAAAAGA
>OMLC01040314.1:0-14464 GCA_900302585.1 Regalecus glesne
GTCAATGTCACGCTTACTTAAAGGTTGATTTGATATGATGGAACTAAACTGCTAAATCCCTGGTGTCTTGCAGGAGGTGTCGACATGTAACATTCCTTTAAAGAAAGAGTGAATGTGTAAAGGCTGCTGAATTGGCCTGGAAGAAAGGGAGAAAGGAAAGGAGGAAAAGGTGATGGCAGCAGATGAAGAGAAAAAATAAGCAAAAGTAAGGAAACAGTAAGGAGGAGAAGTTTGGCGAGGGAGGTGTGTTTATATTGAGAATGGAAACTGTGGCTGTTGAAATCTAATGCGGGAGCCGCACTGAACAGTTTAACTGAACACACTCTGATGCAAGGCTGTCATGAACATTTGTAGGTCCAACTTCAGTGTATTTATTGCCATTGTGGATGGTTCAGTTTTGTGTGCATGCATAAAAGTGAGTCTATGCAGAATCTTTATTTATTCCAAACCACATCACAAACCTGTTACATAAACATCTAAAGATATCCTGATCCTATCACTGATCCTCACTTGATCTAAAATACCCAGGGCACTGCTCACAGGCTACATGCTGAAGTGATTAAACACTATGCCAAAGCTGTGACCTTTCACACAGCATGCAGCTACTTAGATGCATTTGTCCAGACCAGACCTGGGAAAATAAGGCATCCGTCTGTTCCCGCTGATGGCTTGTATTGGCTCCACTTAGATGTTACGACCGAGAGCTCTGCCACAGAAGATGACAGTGGTAAAGATTTCAGACAAAAACGGAGATCATTTAAGATGTGAGTCAGTGCTCTATCTTGAGCTTTACAAGGATCAACTCCATACACAACTTCAAATGACGTTAGTGTTATAAACTCACCCATCTCTATGGAGGTAAAAAGAGATGTTCAGGAAGTGAAATGAGCATTAACTTAGATTCATTTGATAAGGTGGGGTAGACATCGCCATCAAAGTGTGTGGTGCTTGATTTGGTTGCAGACCTATCTTCTCCTGGTTTGCCACCATGCCGTGGTGGAGAAGCTTAAGTGTACTAATGATCCCAAAAGCTATGCTGTCTGGATCTTGGCTCCTGGTATGGTCACCCATGGTGGAAATATCAAGGAGGAGGTGCCAGATGAACTATGATCCAACAAAGACCTCAACAGTGGAAGATGTCTCCAGGTTACAATAGCAGTGAAGGTGGATGAAGGCTGCATCAGAGGGTGGTCCCCAATCATCTTGGTTCTCCATGCCACTGGACTCTGGCCACCTCCTGTCAAGGACTGTGTGGTGGCTGCAGGTGCATCAGCCTCTC
Source organism: Regalecus glesne (assembly GCA_900302585.1). Classification (NCBI taxonomy): domain Eukaryota; kingdom Metazoa; phylum Chordata; class Actinopteri; order Lampriformes; family Regalecidae; genus Regalecus; species Regalecus glesne. The sequence goes on from OMLC01040314.1 coordinate 1,280, forward strand.
CACATAAAAGCTGTCATGTACAAGCGTCCTCCCACAAGGACCTAGAAGAAGGACAATCACCGAGTGACCACCAATGATAGTGATGGTTGCACACGTGTAGGTTAACTGGATTCTTCCAAGGCCCTGATTTTCTTTGGCATCAGATGGTGTTTCAGCTTTGTAACAATAGTGGTTTCATTGTAGTTACATTTAAACAAAAAAGGTAGGCTAACGCCTCTCCTTCCACTCTTCTTCTTCTTTCAGCTTGTTTCCTGTTTCTCAGGGGCTGCCACAATGGAGCTCGTCAATCCACATGATCTGGCAAAATTTTACATCGGATGCCTTTCCTGAGACAACCACTAACCCTATGGATGGGAGCACAGGTTAAGCACTGGATGTCATCCCAGTATTCATGGACTTGAATCCATGCCTGTCACCTGATTATTAACCATTATTAATCAACAACTCTAATAGTCTGAAGAATACACTAACTTTTTTTGTTGCAGTGGCTCAGTGGGTAGAGTGCATGCCTGGGAGTCAGGCGTTGCAGGTTTGTATCCCATCGCATAGCTCAGTAAATATAAGGCATTCATTGTAAAGCACTTTGAGTGGTTGTTAGACTAGAAAAGTGCTGTACAAGTCAATTTATCATTCAACAGAGAGCAGGACTTGGCTTTCAGCACCAATTTTACTATAAGTTCCATGTCATAGCAGAAACGTTCCCCACCACAGAACAGCACAGTTCTGCATTTTTTTAAATACTACCGGATTTTCAGAACCTACACAATAGGAAATGGCACAATGCTGCATGTGTCAAAGGAGTGGCAGGTACGCTTCTGTCCTGAAACCACTGTCATGTTGTGAGGACGGGATATGAGCAGAGAGCACCTTTTGATGCTACTGACTGATGCTTCTGACTGATGCTTCTGACTGATGGTTCCCATGCTGAGGATGACCTATGTGCACACGGACTAGGCAAATACAACACAGACGCTCTGAATGAAGAAGTAAAGCCATTACTTGTGAAGATGCACAAATCCAGAGACACATACACTCTGTGTCACCCACTCTGTGCTTGAACTCAACTTAAGTAATGAAAAAGCAGGGGGATTCTACTTCTATTCACTATCTACATTGCTACTGGGCACTACTGGCCCCTATGTCCTGTCAGACTCGAGCTTAGCTTTAGGGCTCTTATATTGTTCACTCTTGACTAGATCCTCACTTGTGTTGTATTAACTCTTCAATGTACATTGCTTTGGATAAAAGCATCTGCTAAATTAAATTCTAGCAATGTAACCTCAGGAAATAAGTCAGACAGCGTGAGTTTGGTCCCACTGCAGGGTGTCAGGGAGGGCATCCGGCCTTAACCCCATGCTCAGTAAATGTGAGGCACACACACAGTCAAGTGGTGGCTAGACTTGAAAAGCACTATATAAATAGGAATTAATATATTTCAACTGGTTCTTCTCACCAATATGTATGAAAGATACATGCACATAGAAATGGATGCTCCATTTACACAAAAGCAATTTAAGATAGGGTCACAGATTTAGCCAATATGCCCCCCCCAGACACACACACACACTCATGCCCTCCAAGGCTGTGGAGCTGATGCCTTCACAGTATCTAAATGTGACTCTCATGTGACATCACAGTATTTCATTAATAAATAAGAGACAGAGGATAACGATAAAAGGAGAACAAAGGGAAAGGGGGGGAGAAGGGTGCACTGATGAGACATAAGGTCAACATCAACTTCTCCTAACAGCCCCCAGCAACTTTGTGGTTCACTTCCAGATAGCTGCCTTTCCACTAATTTCGTTATATCTACCAAGTTGTTGACTTGGAGCAACGATTTTGACTATTGGAATGAAAACCCAAGACAACAGACAGTCCACAAACATATAAATCATACATGCTTTGGTTGCTGCTCATTCCACTACTTACTATGGAGTCGGGGTGTCAGAGGAAAAATAATATGGTACATATCTCAAAAAAGATGAATAGGTTCATGAGGACACCGCATTTCATTGAAACATTTCATCACTCATACAGGTGACGTCTTCAGCCTAAGCTGATTGCAGGCATACCCACCCTTATAAAATGTTACAATTTCAATTACCTGTCCCTTTTATCTAAAGTGACGTACATTTGAGAGTTAGTACAACACAAGTGAGGGTTTAGTCAGGAGGGAACAATGTGAGTAAGTGCTCCATAGCTAAGCTCAAGTCTGACAGGACGTAGCTGCCATCAGGCAGAGCAGCGAGGCAATGTAAATAGTAAATAGAAGTAGAACCCCCCTCCCTCTCTTCATTAAATAAGTCCATCAAGTTGAGCTCAAGAACAGAGGTGTTCAGAAAAGAGCTGGGTGGATTTCAGCCTTTTCTTAAAGACTGAGGGACTCAGCTTATCGAACGGAGTTTGGTAGCTTGTTCCACCACCAGGGAGCTACAGAAGAGAAGAGTCTAGCTAGTGACTTAGGGCCCTATTATGGTGGTGCCACCAGGCGCCTGTCATTGGCAGAGCGTAGTGAGCGGAGAGAGATTGTAGGCCTCAATGAGGGAGTTCAGATAGACTGGGGCTGTTTTAGTAGTGGTTTTATAAGTGAGCATCAAGGTTTTGAATTTGATGAAAATTAAAAATTACTTAAAATGTCTAATATTATAAAGAAATGGTAAATTGACTTATTTTATATAGCGCTTTTCTTGTCTAGCGACCATTCAACGTGCTTTACATCGCATGCCTCATATTTACCAAGCATCAGGGATTAAGGCCAGATGCTCTTTTCCTGATGCCCCACAGTGGGATCGAACCCGCTAGCCCTGACTTGTAGGCGTTCACTCTATCACTGAGCCACCATGGCCCCAAAAGATTAATCACATTACTTCATCTATACTTCCCATTTCAAATTGCAGAACAATATCTTATTTACTGTAGGCAAATGTAACCATCAATAAACAAGGCCAGATAAGTTATGGAAAATCAGAAATCTTGTACACAGTCTAACTGAGGCACTAGAGCTGTTTTTTGTTTGGTGTTTAGTGAAATGGCATATTTAAGGATTGTATTCCATGGCCCCCGTAAGACAACAGTCCACAGGCGCTCCCTGTGTTTGAGATCTCCAGGATGAAACTGGTGAATCAACTGTCATATAACAGATTTGCATGAAGGTAAAAACCACCAATATAAGAACCCCAACAAATCAAAATTATCCTACAAGCACTTCACTTAGCCACGAATGCTGCTGATTATAAGGTATATTTTAAATCTTCAGGCAATGCAATATACGTAAAGATTTAGCATTTTGATCCCTTTACCATCTACAGCAGAATCCCAACATCCAACATTGATCCTATTTAAACCGTACAGTTTACTGTAGCTCAGCACCTCTAGATCTGAGTTCAATTGTTCTCAGCAGGACACCAGTAGATCGCCCACTCCGCGTAGAGAATGAGTCCTTAACCCAAGTGATAGAGTTCAAGTATATCGGGCTCTTCTTCTCGAGTGAGGGAAAGATGGAGCGTGAAATGGACTGGAGAATTGCAGCTGCTCAAGCAGTATTGCACTCGCTTTACCAAACCACTGTGATGACAAGAGAGCTGAGCCAGAAGGCAAAGGTCTTGGTCCACTGCTCAATCTTCGTTCCTACTCTCACCTATGGCTATGAAAGTTGGGTCATGACCAAAAGAATGAGATCATTGATATAAGCAGCCAAAATTGAGTTTTCTCAGAAGGGTGGCTGACATCTCCCTTATGGATAGGGTGAGAAGTTCAGTCATCCATGAGGGACTCAGAGTAGAACCGCTGCTCTTTCACATAGAAAGGAGCCAGTTGAGGTGTTTCAGGCATCTAGTGAGGATACCACCTGGTCACCTCTCTAGCAAGCTATTCCAGGCACGTTTAGCTGGGAGGAGGCCATAGGTTAGGACCAGGTGGAGGGATTATATCTCCACACTTGTCTGGTAAAGCCTTGGAATCTCCCAATTGGAGCTGGTTGATGTGACCAGGTAAAGTGAAGGTTTGGGTCCCCTGCTGGGACTGCTACATCTGTGATTCGACTCCGAATAAGCAGTTGATGATGGATGAGTTTTACTCTAACTAGTTGTAGTTTACCGATAACTGTAGACAATAGGCCTTTGAAACATCCAGTCAAATCTCAGCCCCCCTGCAATATAATCAAGGCTACCTGATGGGCTCATTTTTATAAGGTTCCCAGAGAAACCAGTCATTCGTTCTCTTTTACATTGAAAACAACAGAATTGCTAATTAAGGATCATAAAGAGGGTCATTACTGTTGCGTAACCTGTTACAACGAAAGGGCAGTTCAAATATTTGCCCACAGTGACACAGAATTACCATGATATGATGAGAGCTGCATAGATTAAACAGGGGCATTTGGTAAAGCTATGAACCATTAGAATATCTGAAGTGTTGGCCTGATGTATGCTGATGGTGTGCTAGGCAATGCTGTGTGTATGCATTGTGTTGCACATTTTTGTTGCGCTGGTGTTACATTGTTTTTTGTCACTTGTTGCATTTCAGTGTTTTGTGCTACACTACGGAAAGCCTTGATCATTTGGTGAGCTAAATCACAGCAGTTCTCTCTATGTAGTTGTCTAGGAAACAAAGACAAGCTGTTATGTGGGAGGAAAGTGGCGAAAAATACCACTTTACACTAGTATGCTTGGTGACAGATACACATACAAAAAAATGCAAGAAAACACTTACTGTATACATGCACATTCGCATATTGTTATACTATATACAACTTAGTAAATTTGATGAGCTTTTTATTCTTAGTCCACGCTTTACTTTAACACACCAAATAGGCCATATATGCTTCCTACTTTAACAAAAGCTTTAGGACAAGTAAGCAGACTGATAAAGGATTTAGGGCTCATCTTGGTTTTTCCCAACAAGCATGCATGTTTATGTACATGGACCTCAGTTCAAATGATGTACCCTGTAATGGGATGAGCGTCACACATGTTATAAAAAGACCAAGTAAAATACCTGTGTTAGCTCTTTTTATACTTACTCCTCATGTTTCTGACACTGCCCTATTGCCCTCCCCTCCTCTCCCCCTTCCTTTAACATGACTCTGCTTCATAGCCACTTTCCTTTCCTGACCTGTCCAAATCATATTGTACTGACAACTGGTGAAGACATTGATGGGGTGTGTTGAGGATAATCCTCCTTTGTTAAGGGCACCTTTCTTAATATGTGTATCGAGGATCACACTCAGGAGCACACACTAATGTATACACACTGTGCACACATAACCACAAAGGTGTACTTTTTTCATGCACACACACTTCCTCGATACTTTATCTGGATACTGAAATAAACAGTTAAAATTCTTGGACGACTTTAATTAGGCCTGATCCCTAACTTCTGCCAAAGCTATCCAATAGCAGCTCTTACTGAGAGCATTCGTAGATGAGCACTTGCAGCTCACGAGGGAAGATAAGAGATAGCAATTTATTAAAGTTAATGCACTCCTGTTATTATGTTTCTGTACTTGAGTGTATCCTGTGTATGTGTGTGAATTTCTGTCTGTCATTGTAGATATTTAGTAAGCCACATAGTTTCTTATATTTTCACAAAGTTTGCAAAACCAAGCAAAGGTTATTATTGATCACTCACACACACGCACACACACGCACGCACACACGCACACACACACACCAAACAAACTGGTTATTTATCTTTTTCAAGGTTTTCACCTCAAAAGTATCTACGAAAAGAAATGAGGTTTCACAACCAGTTTTAACCTGACAACTACGTTAGAAAAACCCCTCTTTCAGGTTTGAGGAAAGCAATTAGTTTAACTCGCATACCTCAGAGAGGTGCCTCAAAACTCATTTTTCGACTCGTATCAAAGTTCGCACCTCACAGAGCTCCCTCACTCACCCCATGTCCTTCACTTTTCCTCTCCCTGTTTAGCCTCCAAGTCTCTCTCCTGTGGACTTTGCTTGTTTTGGCTTTGCTAGCTAACAGTAGTCTGAGCCTGTGCTTTAAGCTACTGACACAGTAAAGACTGCCAACACCAGTTTAGGATCCCAACACCAGCTGACTCCTGGCCTCAACAACCCTCAGGGGGAGAGGAAACCACATGCGCGCACACAATACCCCCCACACAGGCACCATCATTCACACAAACACATAAACAAACACATACATACACATACACAAATGGCACATGCATCCACACAAATGCACACTCATAAATCTGATATAGGACATGGGTCATTGGAGTGGAACTAGATCTCCTGGAAGCAACATCCTTGTGAGCAGAGAAATGACACAAGTATCTACTTGCCAAAGGCTTACCTCAAACTTAGACTTGTGGATGTCCTGATAATATCATGCTTTGTCTGTCTGTGTGCATGTGCGTGTGTGTGTGTGTCCATAGTTGAGCATAGATTTGTTTTGGGGATGTGTGTGTTCATACCACTATGATTCTATTCAAAGGCTAGCATACAATCAGTAGCACTGCAATGTTATGGCATGCTAATAAGATAAATACTATGGTACACAGTAACACACATAAGATAAAATAAGATAAGATAAGATAAGATATTCCTTTATTAGTCCCACAGGGGGAAATTATGGTGTTACAGCTGCAAAGTGGAAAGCACAATCAGAGAGGCATAAAATCTAAGCCATAATACGTATATAACAGCAATTTCAAACAAGGGCATGTATGTTCTGACTAGTTGTATGCAAGCGCCATGCATGGAGGGGTTTGTAAATGACTGCTTTCCTTGAGATGTTCCATGGCTGTTGGTTGATAATGCCATGCTGACAGACACATGAAGGCACATGACCAAACCACCTGTATGAGGACTCTTATTTTCTCTTGTCTGTTAAAAAGGGCATAGGGCTGCTACATCCAAGAATCTTTGGAACCAAACTTTTTCTGAAAACAACTTTCCAAAGTCCAAATGGTAGAGGTCTTAAAAAAAAGGTAGTACTAAATTGACGTACAAACATATACCGACGGTATGCGCATACAGTCCAAAAAACAGGAACTGGACAAACAATAGCCAGTAATTACCAAACACTGATCAACATCTGAGAGGGCCTGCTGTCAAAATACTCTGACACAGTGACGAAGGCTTTGCTCACTGGTCCCTGCACAGTCCCTGTATTTGGGATAGCCTTCATCTGTCGACAAGTCTAAGGGCTCAAATCTGAATCACTACAAAGCCAGTGACAAAGCATCAACATCCTATTCAAGAGTCATTGTTCCTCAAAAAAGCTCTCTGAGATCCCAGCTTCCTTCCTTCCCCTTTGGCCCTCAGAGCTGTTAAATCCTTCTAAATAATGTTACTGTCCCTGTGCTCCAAAACACAGAGTGCTATTCTGTCTCCAAAAGTAGAGCAGACTGGCACATATTAACTAATTTAATGACTTGCTGAGTATGTGAAATTGCTCAATCTGGCTCCAACTAACCCTTGGCAGTTCGTCTAGACTTGCAGAGATTCTCTAATTATTTCTGTATCAATGTAGAGGCATACATAATGCACAACAGTGATCTCTATCAAACATGCATGCAGCCTTTCATTGTGACAGAATTACACCAACCCATTTAGCAAATCAGCACACCTTCAATTAGAGATGGAAGGACTTATTCAGGGAATCTATATATTTCGCTGTAAGAAAAATTAATACACTAATCTTGAATGTGATAACACATGATTGGAGACCACTGTTCCACTACTATTCTGCTCTACAGCCATTTAAAAACTAAATCACCTTTTAGACCCCATGTTTTAAATTGCATGCTCAAATAAGATATCCACTTTTGAGGGTTACTCTGTTATGGATTCCTAGATTGGCTGAGTTGGATTTTGATCACTACTGAAGCTGAAAAACGAAATTACTGAAAATTGTTAGTTTAGCAAAGGCTGTATTTGCTGTTGTGTCTATGTACCTGTGACACGTGCTTTCATAACCTTGACACAAAATCCGCACTATAGTTGTTAGCAAAGTAATTCTCAAAAATTCACTAACATGTTAGAATATAAAACAACATTACCATATGTAGTTTCTACTTATACTGCTCGATAGGTTTTAAAAGCAGAAAGACTGGCAAAAAGGATCCAGAAGTCGTATTCATATTCATTTTTTGACATAGGTGGAAAATAAATGGGTCGAGATGTAGTCTGATAGCCCCAGAATGAAATAACAGTTCAGAACTCTATAAGGGATATGCAAATGTTAAATCTGAATGCAATAGTTAAATAAACACCAAAAAAACAACAACAACCTGGGTTCCATTGTGGACTTGGATCAATCTCATATGTAAAAGCAATGTGCAACAGAGGAAGATAAGCAAAAGGAATATCATCTTGTGGGGGAATTAGGAACCAGTCAAAAAGGTGACACTGTACCTGTGAGTCGGGCAAACATCCAGAGGCAGCTACTGAAGACTAAATATAAACCTTTCTCTAAACACAAAGTGTCCTCTCTTATGCTCAGTTCCACTCATGGTATCTCTACCAGCCCGTCTTTGAAATCACCACCTCATCCTCTAACTCTATCCCTTCATCTTTCAGCTTTAGACTCTTTCAATATTTCTATTACAACTACCTTTTCCCTCATGTGGACAATGGCTCTATAAAATCAGCACAATGCTGTTTAGATTCATTAGTCTCTAGCTCTCCTCTCGCTCTGTCTCATGCTCTCTCCTACTCACTATACACGTTGGGCATGGATAACATGTAAAGAGTCAAAAGCTATTTCAGAGTTTCAGCAGAGCCAAATATCCTTTTTCAATCTCCACCTCCTATTCTTGCTCCGTCCCCCTCGCGCTCCTTTCACACCCTACTCCCAGCCCCACCCCCTAGGCAATATATAACCTATCTGAGCCTGCCTCTTTTGCTTCTGACCAGTTTTTGCCCACTTCACCATTCACAAGGAATGCTCCTTCCCCTGCTGTTTCTTCTGAGGAACATTTCATAACATTATACAGTTAGGTCCATGAATATTTGGACAGTAGCAAAATTTTCCGAATTTCACCCCTGTACACACACACACACACACACACACACACACACACACACACAAACACAACATCAAAATGCTATTGAAGTGCAGATTTTCAGCTTTAATTTTAGTGTATTTACATCAAAATGGAAGGAAGGGTTTAGGAACTGCAACAGTTTTCATATATAGTTCCCTCATTTCAATGGACCGAAAGTAATTGGACAAATGAATATAATCATAAATAAAATTTTCATTCTTAATACTTTGTTGAGAATCCTTTGCTTTGATTCAGACTGCCTGATGTCTGAAACCATGGACATCACCAAGCACTGGGTTTCCACTTTTGTGATGCTTTGCCAGGCCTTGACTGCAGCTGTCTTCAGTTGTTGTTTGTTTGCGGGTCTTTCTGCCTTAAGTTTTGTCTTAAGCAAGTGGAATGTATGCTCATACGGATTGAGATCAGGTGATTGACTCAACCATTGTATAATATTCCACTTCTTTGCCTTGAAAAACTCCTAGGTTGCATTCGCAGTATCTTTGGAGTCATTGTCCATCTATACTGTAAAGTGCTGTCCAAATCAACTTTGCTGAATTTGACTGACTGTGAGAAGACAGAATGTCCCCATGAAACTCAGAATTCATGCAGCAGTTTCCATCTTCTGTCACATCATCAATAAATATTAGTGACCCAGAACCACTGGAAGCTATAAATGCCTATGCCACCAAATTGCCTCAACCATGTTATACAATTGATGTGGTGTGCTTCAGATCATGAGCCGTTTCAAGCTTTCTCCATACTTTTCTCTTCCCATCATTCTGGTACATGTTGATCTGAGTTTCATCTGTCCAAGGAATGCTGTTCCAAAGCCGGGGTGGCTTTTTTTTAGTTGTGTTTTGGCAAACTCTAATCTAGGCTTTCTATTCTGGAGGCTTATGAATGGTTTGCACCTTTTCGGTGAACCCTCTGTATTTGCGCTGGTGAAGTCTTCTCTTTATGGTAGACTTGGATAATGATATGCCTACTTCCCGGAGAGTCTTCTGCACTTCACTAAATGTTGTGAAGGGGCTCTTTTTTACCATGGAAAGGATCCTGCCATCATCAACTGGTGTTGTCCTTCGTGGACATCCAAGGCCTTTTTGGGTTGCCAAACTCACCAGTGTGTTCCTTTTCTCTCAGAATGTATCAAATTGTTGATTTGGCCACTCCTAATGTTTCTTCTTTCTCTGATGGAGTTTTTCTTTTTTGGCAGCCTAAGGATCGCCTGTTTCACCTGCATTGAGAGCTCCTTTGACCGCATGTTGTGGATTCTCAGCAACAACTTCCGAATTAAAATGTCACCCCTGAAATCAACTCCAGACTTTTACCTACTTGACTGATGATGACATAATCAGGGAATAGCCCACTCCAGCTCATGAAACAGCTTCATGGTAAATTGTCCAATTACATTTGGTATTTTGAGATGAGGGGCCTATGTATGAAAATTATAGCAATTCCTAAACCCTTTCTCCAAATTTGATGTAAGTACCCTCAAAATTAAAGTCTACATTTCAATTACATTTCAATTATTTCATTTCAAAACCATTGTGTACAGGCCTGAAATTGTGAAAATTAACTGTATAACAGTAAACTCAACCAGGATATAAACCCCCTCTTTGGCAGTACCATTTGACCAAAGGTAGAACCAGCTTAAATCCAGGTTGCTTTCATATATTTTTTTATGGGAAGACAAACTATCCAACAACCGGTGGTGGTTCCTTCTAGCGAGATTTACAACTAAACTAATAGAAGCCCGCTTCTGTCATAATGTGTTCCACTAAAGATATGATCACAATGTCTTCACAGATGCTCAATAATCCAAATGTTAACAGAAAGTTGAATCATTGGGAGAAACGTTTCATCATTCATCCAAGTGGCTTCCGTCTAAACTGACCACAGGTATCTCCGACCTTTTAGATAACATAGTGGCATAACTACTGAAAATCAACAGTTTCATGATCATGACCCTTCAATAGAGTTGTAATGTACTTACAAACTCCTAAACATGCTGCACCAGATATTGGCCTATCCTAATGATTAGGTCACCCAGCACAAAAAAAATCTATATAGTGTACAATGTTAAGTGCCAGGGGGATTGCTGCGAGTTGGAAACCAAAAAGACACTGGCCAAGAGGATGGCTCAACACAGAAGACCCAACACCTCAGGCCACAACTATCCAGTCCATACTAATCTACAGGCTAATGGCCACTCTACCAAGGATGAGGACGTGCACATCCTTGATAGGGAGAAAATCTGGTTTGAACAGGGATTACAGGCCAACTATGTGAAGAGAGAACAAATCATCCTTGAACCAAGGAGGGTACTAAGAGTAAATCTGTCACCATTTGAAATGCTGTGAACAGTGCACATGGCGATTGCAACTCCAGTAAACAGCCAACTCACATGTGGAACCATGGTTAATTTTGGTCATTACACAACTGTATTGTTTATAAAGGTGAGGATAGCTGCAGTCAGCTTAGACTCAAGATGTCACCTCTATGAGTAATGAAATGTTTCTTTCAATACACGTGTCCACAACTTTCTGTGATATGCACACATTAAACACAGAAAGGCGTGGAGCACTGATTCTTTTCAGTTATATAGCAAACATTTATTTAGCCTTTTGTGTTACATTCCCCCCCATACGCACACATTATTTGTTTGTAAGAGGACATTTATGATAAAGCTACAAATAAACTTACCTTGTGTAAAATGCTGCCCAGCTCTTGACAGTGTGTGATGATGCTTTTGATAGATATGTAGCCACTAAGCTGGAAAAACTGGTACCTGAACAGATATAGATTGTATTAGATTATATCGATCATGTATATTCACAGACAATGTAATCATTAAACATAACAGCTCAGTTTTCTCTTAGTGAGAAGGGCCACAGGAAACTGAGAATAGTTTCAAAGTCACAGAAATTGAGGTCTGGACAAACGGGAGTGAAAGAAATAGAGAGTAGGCAGAAGGTAACAGGCTTTGTACGAGAGCTAATGGCAATCAGCATTTTCAACAATGGACAACGTATAAACACAATACATCTGTGTATACACCAAAACATTCAAAAGGCAACATGTTTAAACCTGCTACACATACAGCAGTATGTGATTTGTAAAAACACCATACCTCGTTAAACACTACAAATCTTTGTGAAACTTTACACCTCCAATAAAATCACAACAAACGTGATAAACCATGCAACGGAAAACAAAAAAATACAAATAATTGGATGGATAAAACAACAGCTAAACTGAAAGAGAATGTTATAAATAGTCATCAGAGAACTGCCTCATTACACACCTGTTGAGGAGAGAGAAGAGCCCTTTGGCAGATGTTATGAGCTCTGCTACAGCTTGTAGTATGTCCGTTGGCAACTTTGTGGTGCTCTGTCCGTCATAGATACTGGAGTGCCAGCGGCCCTGGATACCCATTTCGAGGGTTTGGGCGAATGCACGGAGTTTCTCTGTCACACTACGTAGGTTCTCACCGCCCACACCATAAGTCTGGAACAGGCACAGGCAGGCCAATAATTGCATACATAGACACGTGGGGACAAACACTCTCACAAAATGGATATAGTCATTTGTGAATGCAAATAATTTCACGTTATGATCTATCCTAAAACAGATTTCAACATTCAAGACATTTTTGTATAGAACCAATCGCCTTTGTTTAAGATAACTTCCGGTTAGACACCAATTGTTTGTGCGTCATGCACATACGATTTAATGGCGGCAGAGACGCAAAAAGATCAGGCATTTTTTTAGTTACATGCTTCTTCGCTTTTCTCATACTCTCCTGGGTTGAATCAGTCTTCCCTAAAGCCTTTAAAGTATTGTAGGATTAAATGACAATTATTTGTAATATCTGAAATTAATTCAACATCAGCTAATTTTTTTTCATGCTAGTGTAAAAAACCTTTCACCTAAAAAGTTTGTTTGATTATATCATTATCTTATCAATAACAACACTTTCACTAACATTTACATTGGAGCCCTAGTTTAAATATTGGGCCACAGACTAAAGAAAATAACATCTTGAGTTTACCCAAAATTAGCAGTTAGTCTGACTGACATGCAAAGATGAGACATTTGGTCAAAGACGCTAGCAAAACAACACAGTACATAAAATAACCACAATAAGAACGTCATATAGGTCGGAACACCAT
>OMLC01040320.1:0-15489 GCA_900302585.1 Regalecus glesne
GTAACATTAAATTATCATTTTGACTCAGTGGAATTTACCAAACCATCGTTACCAAGAGAGAGCTGAGCCAGAAGGCAAAGCTTTCGATCTACTGGTCAATGTTTGTGCCCACTCTCTCCTATGGCCATGAAAGTTGGGTCATGACTGAAAGAACAAGATCACGGATACAAGCAGCTGAGATGAGGTTTCTTAGGAGGGTGTCTGGTGTCTCCCTTAGAGATAGGGTGAGAAGCTCAGACATACGTGAGGGACTCGGAGTAGAGCCACTGGTCCTACAAATAGAAAGGAGCCAGTTGAGGTGGTTCGGGCATCTAGTAAGGATGCCACCTGATCACCTTCCAAAGGAGGTTTTTCAGGCACGTCCAGCTGGGAGAAGGCCACGGGGTAGACCAAGGACCAGATGGAGGGATTATATCTCCACACTGGCCTGGGAACACCTTGAGATCCCCCAATCAGAGCTAGTGGATGTTGCAAGGGAAAGGAAAGCTTGGAGGTCCCGGCTGAAATCTGCTACCTCCGCGACCCGACACCGGATAAGCGGTTGACGATGGATGGATGGATGGATGGATGGATGAAATTTTGGTGATTGAAAACGTTTCTCTCAAATAAATTGAATATAGTCATGCCATCACAAAAATGGTGAATCAGTTCAACTGGATGAGAAGTGTATTCATAAATGTTTCCTCACTCATACAGGTGACATCTTCAGACTGAGCTGACTAAAAGCATCCCAACCCTTATAAAGCAACACAGTGCATGCCAAGCAACAGAGGACGGTTTCACATGGAAGTTGGCTATCGATTGCACATTCAGAAGTAATGAGTACTATTTACAGAGATTAGGGAACACTTACAATCACAGCACTGTAAGATGACAGATATACATACTCCCAACCCCCCTTCAAGGATGGTCATACCCTCTTCACATAGATGGCCTCTTTAACAACCCTGTCAAATCAGTGTTCCTCCCTATCAAGGATGTGAACGTCCACATCTTTGAATGAGTGGCTGCTGGACTGTAGATCGGTGTAGACTGGAGAATGTACACATCCTTGATAGGGAGGAATGCTGGTGTGAAAGGCGTGTTCAAGAGGTCATCTATGTGAAGAGGGAATAACTGTCCTTGAATAAAGGGGTAAGGCTGAGAGTATTTCCGTCATCATCGTATAATGCTGTGATTGCAAATATTCTTTTGTGAGTAGTACTCATTACTATGGAATGTGCAGTCAATGACTAACTTGCTAGTCAAATTGCATTTCTTAGTTGGCATGCAATATTCTTTATCGGGGTAGGGATGCTGCAGTCACCTCAGACTAAAGATGTCACCTATTTGAGTGACGAATCATTTGTGAATAAACTTCTCATCCGGTTGAACCAATTCTCCTTTTTTGTGATTCCCTTGCCTGAATTATTGAGCATGCATCAAGATATTGCTATACCATGCTTTATGAATGATAGCAAATGACACTCTGTAAAATACAAATGATAGCTTTCTCCATTTTCTCTCCCTAGCATCCTCCCCATCAGAGGTCAAGCCAAGCACCGGTTATTGGTCATTAGTGCTATTTCTGTCAAAATTCACCAAATTGTACTCAATTTAAAAGCATCGAGATGAATTTGCTTCCCCACCTGGAAGCAAATTTGCTTATCACAATAAATCTAATGATACGAGTTGAATTTGCAGTGACATCTAGCCTTCACCAATGCTGGTGTGACTGGGCCTGACAGTAAAACCACACTGAAAAATGATGAATGTACATGCCATGGTCATTGTCCCCTCTGTCAATGGTACTGACCACTAACTACAAAACAAGTCATGTCATGTTTTGTTCAACTCATCAAGTTATATAAAAGGTCAAACATATTGTTTCACTCTTTCATTTTTCAGCAGTAGCCTACTTTCAATCAGGAGGGACACAGGGAATGAAGTAAAGATAACCGTTTATTACAACAGATGATTTAGTGGAAATTATTACATTTCAAAAAAGTCTTCGGTGCTTAGACTCAACAGGGGGATTTTAATCCAGGGGTACCAGCCCTGACCAGGAGCATAATAACTCCCCCCGTGGAGCCTAGACATGAGGCTGATGAGACCGAAGAAGAGATTAAATTAATGGCCGCGTGGGGACTAGGTGATGATGGGGAGAGGGAGGCGAATGCATAACAGCAGCACAAATGTACTAAAGGCAAAGGCAGAAGCACATTTAAAAAGACAGGACCAAGATGATAGGCTAATATCGCAGGTGTGTCACTTTGTTATCGTTATTGAGAGCCGACGACGTGAATAGCTGATAGCTCAATTAACAGCCCCAGACAAAGACAGCAAGGCAAATGTGAGTCAGCATGCATGAGAGATAAGAACAGCAGAATAAAATAAGAACAATAACAACAGTGAAAATAAGGCCAGGCTGGGAACAATTGGAGACAGAGCTTTCAGCATCAAAGCCCCCACCCTCTGGAACTCTCTCCTTCCTGTCATCAGCAGCACACCATCTGAAGCTATCTTCAAACAACACCTTATCAAGACCTGTGACCTCCCCTAATTCCACCTACCGCCAAATGCATCCTCCTGAATGCCACTCCAACATATTTTCCAGTACCTATTTAAATACCGCGTCTTCGTATTATTGTACTATTATTTGTTATCATATTGTATTGTATTATTAATACATCTAATAAGGATGCCACCTGGTCGCCTCCCAAATGAGTCGCTCCAGGCATGTCCAGCCGAGAGGAGATCACGGGGTAGACAGAGGACCTGGTGGAGCGATTATATCTCCACACTGGCCTAGGAAAACCTCAAGACCCCCCTGTCAGAGCTAGTTGATGTGGCAAGGTAAAGGAAAGCATGACATTTCTGGCTGAAATATGCCACCTCCGCGACCCGGCCCCGGATAAATGGTTGACGATGGATAAATGGATGGATTGATGAATGGATTGTATTATTGTGCAGAGGACAAGAATGATCAGATATCACAGCATGGATGAATTTGCACTTACAATTTTTTCTCTTGTAGCCCACTGATAAAGCAGTGCTGGATGAAATGTGACTGGTTCTCAAAAACAGATCACATACATTTGCATGAAGTTGAAATAATTTAACTGACCACCCTCTGTATTGTAAACATTGTGCCAGGTAACCCCATAATGCCTTTGACCAGAATTAATTGCATTCCATAAATTAAGGTAAATTAGTCAGTGAATTGCATGCAAGTGTGGCTTTGCTGTTAGGACCATGTTCCTGATCAATTCACGAGGCCTGAGGGCTGTCCCACAGTAAAATAAGTAAATGTGGGAGGGCTCACTCACATATGAACTGTGACTAAACACTTTGAGATGTGCTCATAAAATTTCAGACTTAGACAGGTAAACATGGAAAAAACCTCATAAACCCCATTTACAAGCCCACAACAAAGGTGTTGATTACCGTTACCGTGTTTTTAAAAAAAACGTTTACATGCTTTGTTCTTTGTGAAGGGCCATACAATTATTTTTTAAAATCCTTCCATGTTTTCTAATGTACACAAAAGCATGAACCTTGACACCATAATACACCAGCAAAGTGTCTCATAAAAAGAGGTAACAGTTGACACACTGTGGTACTGGGTCTCAATGTGCCATTAGGGTTATGTATTTTTTTTTAAATTTTATCCAAACATTAGAACGTCTACCTCCCTCTCTGACTGAGGGGCTGTATACTAGTGAAGTCAATTGATTTGACATCGAATTGGAATGCAAACCTGCAAACATGTGACTTACACTGGTTACTCTGGTTGTATGTTCCTGGATAAGATCCAGATAAACTCTGAAACTCACTGAGAATAGTTTGAAGAGGGGATACTGGAAAACCCTCCACTTTTTCTCCTTGTAAGCAATCATAGGAACGTTGACTTTGCTGAGGTATTGAGAGAACAGGAGGATCAGGCACACAGTTCTGTGGAAAATCAGAAGACAGGGAAAGATAATGTCACTCACTGTTATTTTCGCCTAGGACTGGTGCTCTCTTCACAACTATTAGTGTGATTATATGTTGCATGTTTTCATATTTCCCCATCAGGGGAAGCCAGAGCAAGTTGTAACATGCAAAGACACTTGGGGGGGGACAATCCTAAGCATATCCTGGAAAGAAAATATTATATGTAAAAAACAGATCACACACCACCTGGAGATTGTGACAAAAATATACCCATTTCAAAACCACAAAAACGGGGAATTGGTTCAACTGGATCAGAAGTTTAATCAGAAAAGTTTGATCTCTTGAACAGGTGACATCTTCAGTCTGAGCTGACTCCAGCATCCCCACCCCCATTATAAACAATACAGTGATACCACACAACAAAAGGCTGGGTTCATATGCAAGTTGGTCAATGACAGCAGATTCAGTGGCAATGAGCACCATTCATAGAGGATTGGGGAATATTTGCAATCAGGCATTGTAAGACGACAGATGTACCCAGAGGCCCCCTACTCTGTTTAACGATGGTCATTCCTTCTTCACACAAATGGCCTCCTTCACCCCCCTTGCAAACCAGCATTCCTCCCTATCAAGGATGTGAACATCATCATCTTGAATGAGTGGCCACTCGCCTGTAGGTGGGTGTAGACCGCAGAGTCCTGACCCGACGTGTTGGCTCTCCTATGCTGCGCCATCCTTTTTGCAAGCGTCTGTTTGGTCTCCCCGATGTACAAGTCACTGCAGTCCTCCTGGCATTTAACAGCATACACTACGTTACTCTGTTTGTGCCGGGGGACCCGATCCTTGGGGTGGACCAACTTTTGACGCAGTGTGTTCAGGGGTTTGAAAGCAACTGTGAGGCCTTATTTGGAAAATACGCGTCTCAATTGTTCCAAAACTCCCGCCACATACGGAATCACTATCAGTCTGCGTCTGGGCTCCTCCTCTTCCCCCACTTGGCTGGAGCTCTGTCTGAGAGGTTTCCTGGCTTTAACAAACACCCAGTTGGGGTAACCACACTTAACCAGGGCCTGTTTAATATCTGATTTATTTCCCTCCACAGCTGCTGAGTAAGTGGGGACGTTGTCAGCCCGGTGGTACAGAGTCCTGATGACTCCCAGATTATGCTCCAGAGGGTGATGGGAGTCAAACTGTAAATACTGATCCATATGTGTGGTGAGTTTACAGCACACATTTAACAGTTAATAATAATAATAATTCCCTTATTAGTCCCGCAAGGGGAAATTTGGATTTCTCTGCATTTTGAACCTAACCTATTGTATAGGAGCAGTGAGCTGCCAACATATGGTGCTCCGGGAGCAGTTAGGGGTTCAGCTCAGGGACACTTCGACATGTCATATGCAGGACAAGGAATCAATCCAGTAACCTTCCGATTGCCAGACGACTGCTCTACCCACTGAACTATGCCGCCCCTACAACCACATCTACGGTTAAACCCACACATACGGATACAACCAAGGAGTGGAAAGCAAGGAGGGGTTGAGTAAAATTGGCCAAGAAAAGAAAATGCTGTAATTTTTTTCTCTCAATATATCTTTTATATAAAGAGAAGAAAAGCATTTGAAATCCTATTTTAGTGGACTCATGATATACCTATCCAGTGGGGAAAATAAGCATTTCCTCCCCTGCTGATTTTGTGACTTTGCCCCCTTACAAATAAATGAACGGTCTGTAATTTTCATGGTAGGTTCATCTTTACTGTTAGAGTTAGATAACTGTTTAAAAAAAATTCAGAAAAATCCCATTGATTGAAATAAGTATTTCGCCCCCTAGCAAAACATGACTCAGTACTTGGTGGAGAGACCCTTGTTACCAAGCACAGTAGTCAAACATTTATTGTAGTTGGACAATACGTTTGTGCAGATCCCAGGAGGGATTTTGGCCCACTCTCCCTGCAGATCCTCTCCAAATCCTTAAGGTTTGTAGGTTGTTGCTTGGCAACTCGAGGCTTCAGCTCCCTCCACAGATTCTCTGTAGGATTAAGGTCTGGAGACCAACTAGGCCACTCCATGGACTTCATGTGCTTCTTCTGGAGCCACTCCTTTGTTGCCTTAGCCTTATGATTTGAGTGATTGCCGTGCTAGAACACCCATCCACGACCCATTTTCCCTGCAATGGCTGAGAGAAGGAGGTTCTCATCCAAGATTTCCTGGTACATGGCCCCATTCATTCTCCCCTCAATCCACTGGAGTTGTCCTGTCCCCTTAGCAGAGAAACAGCCCCAAAGCATAATGTTTCCCCTGCTATGCTTGATGGTAAGGATGGTGTTCTTGGGGTCCAAGTCCACTTTTTTCTTCCTTCAAACACTGCAAGTTGAGTTTATGCCAAAGAGCTTGATTTTAGTCTCATTTGACCACAGCACTTTCTCCCAAGCCTCCTCTGAATCATCTGGACACCATTTTTATTGAGAGAAATGTTTCATCACTCACACAAATGACATCTTCACGTGTAATAGACTGAAGAACTCACTTGTACAAGTGATGAAACACTTCTCTATATTCAATAAACATTGTGTCCAAATAATTCCTGATTCAAACTTTTTTGCAAGTCCATCACATTGTTCCCAGGTCTTGCAATGTCTCTGCTACTCCAGGTGTTCTCCAAGGGTCTATATATTCCCCTTTTCTTAATGATTTACAATTCACCACTGGCTGATATCATCCTTTGCTGTAACCTTGATTTTCATGCTCATAGTGACAAATCGTAGATTTATACGAAGACATATGCTTCCCCCAATTCCCTACTCTTGCATTCAGTGCTGGCCTCCCAGAGATTAAGCCATGGATAGCTGCCAACAACCTGAAACTAAATAACAATAAAATTTAAGTTTGCCACCAAATCTCAAATTTTACTGAAGGTCTGTTTTTACTTGTCATGATTTGATGGATGGATTAGCCCCCACATTGTGGGAATGGACACAGACTTAGATGGAATGTGGGGGGTTGAAATCGGATGCCCTTACTGACACCCTAGGGTAAGATCAAACCCTCAACATCTGGCTTGTGATTTGCAGATATATGTGCTCTACCACTGAGCTACCCCAGCCCCTCAAATCTCAACTTTTACTACAATGTGGAAATTAATTTCCCTGCCAATACTTTTTCAGCAAACTGGCTATAAGACCACTTGCTGTTGTCTGAAATTCATTTCCAAAGTATCCCTAGTATCTAAGAAATCCATGTGTGATATTTTTCCCACAAAAAGTAACAAATATTTCAATTATCATTATTTCCCATTAGCCGCACCCTCTAAATGATTGCTAGGTCCATGGCAGTATACACATTGGATTTCATGATTGTCAAAAGTCATGATTGACTGTCAGTACCAAGTTTCTTGCAACTCCCTTCCCCTGCTGCCTACTTCTACAGCAGGGTGAAACCAAAATTTTGTTTGACATCCCATACAGTATGCAATCAGTTTGTCCAACCCCACATCTCCTTTATTCCCTGACTCATTTCAGTGGCAGCCTCACTGACCACTCCCCAACCTTAACCCCTGACTAAGTCATCTGCCAAGCTCGTAATACATAAACTAGCCCCTGGCAGCACATATCCTGCTCTTAAAAACCTCCACTGGCTCCACATCAAATCCAGAATGATATACAGGCTGTTACTATTGATCTATGACTCCTGAATGGCCTTGCTCCATCTTACTGATCTTTCACATTTGAGCACTCCCAACCATTCTCTCCACTCTGCTGAGGCTGGTCCTATTCTCATCATTCAAAGAACCGACCAAACCACTATTGGTGATTTGGCTCCTGTTTCCACCCCTTGGCTGTGAGACCCCTCCCCCTCTTTCTGAGGCCAGGAACCACACGGTTTTTAAACCACGACTAATTTTTTTTAGTCCTTTCACTCTTTTATTAACTATTCTAATTAATTATCTAATTTCATATCTGTTGTAAGGTTATTGTTTATGCTTTATCCCACCTATTGTTTGATTGTCTAGACGTTTTCTTATGTTTTCGATATGCCCTCTGATTTTTGTACATCTTTACCCTGTAAAGTTGCCTTGGCCTCTGAAAAACCACTTTATGAAAAAAAAGCTTGTGTTGCTTTGATTTAGAGTTTGCTGGCTAGGATGGGTTCCAGTCAGAGACTGAGTGCTTCCATTTAGATAGAAAAAGAAACCTTCTAACACAATGATTTAAGGAACATCTTTGTTTTACTAAGATATATTTTTGAAAAGGTTTCTGAAGAGAGATAAAAGGACAGTGGAAAAAAAAAGATGGGATGAAAAGAGGAAGAGATACATTAAAAGCTCCCAAACCGGGACGTTGTGGGTAGGCCTTAGTCAATATGGTATGTCTTACTGGGTGAACCACAAAGATGTCACTGACAGTACAATGTGGCTTTTTTATTGTTAGGCTTCTGTTTGCTTTTTTTTGGGTAAAAGCTAGTGGGGAAACTTGAGTACTTGGTTGACAAGATAATATGACTTTAACAATTTGGATCATTTATACTGAAAAAAATATTTCAAGAAACCCCCCCCCTCATCCCACTCAAAGTAAATCTCTAGCGTTTTCAAAATGACCTTCCTCACATCCCAATATTGTATCTCATTTTGCCAGGAGAATCTCCCAAGAATTGCACATACAAGAATAGAAGGATCATGATCGGCAGCCCACCGCATACACTGCTAGTGTAAGCTGGTAGATAGACTGTGTGAAGAGTCCTGAATGGATAAAGGGCAATAGGCTAAGACGGATGTGGCTGATTAGCATCCAGACATGGCGACATGAGCTGTATGAGCTGAACCTTTTAAAACCCACAGGGTTCACTCAATATAATGAGTTTAGTCAGACAATGTCTGGGGATGCCAGCCTTAAATGAAAACAAATTTTGAGAGGTTGGGCAGGGCTTGGGCAAAAGTAAGCGAAAGGATGGTTGCTGTAAAGCTGATAACTACAGCAGCAGGTCTTGAGCGGATTAGGTTCACAAATCTATGAGAGATCTGCTTCACTAGAAGACCAGAAATATGTGCCAATTAGGTACAGCAACCCATTACAACTGTTTACAGGCACCTTCTTTAGAAGTGTAAGAGTGAGTCTTTGTGAAAGTTAAAAAAAACAATGAGGAAACGAAAAAATTTTTTTTTACAAATTTAGAAAATCAAGGGTTTGCTTAGATTAAATTTGTAGATTAGCAACAAAGGTTTGCAACTTACTTTTGGAAATAAAAGTTTCAAACCTTTATAAATAAGTGTTTTTTTTTAATTTAGCAATAAAAATGTGTATAGATAATGTTTCAGTTTGTTGGCTCTCCACCCTTATTAAAGAACTTACTTATTTCATCATGTAATACCTATCCCCACTTGCATCCCAACAATAATCTAAACCCAAAAGGACAAAGATCTAAAACATCTCCAAAGATGCATTAAACATTTTATATATTGCAGATGCATTGCATACTGAGTCACAGTAGGAAACAACTATTTATTTTATAAATAGCAATTAAATAATAAAGTTTTCTTTATTCTTTTAATTCCACAAGGCACAATTTGTTTGAATCTAAAAGCCAGACGTAAAACATAACTGTTGTGTGACTTTGTTGTGTCCAGAGTAATATAGAATCATCGGAAGTTTGCTGGAAGTAGAAGGAGTATATACTGCACATTTTCAATTGAATAGTTAACATCTATGTGAAATCCTACTTGAGCGAAACCATATGGGCAATATGAGCAATACCAAGTGATAAAATACACAGGATAGTCTGACAAAGAATAATGAAAGGGAGCCGGAAAAAAAATCACCAATTTTCTTATGAATGAGTAAGAGAGGTTGTAATAATCATGAAAAATGCAAAGTCCAAAAAAATTTTAAAAAAAATTAAATGCAAAGTCTATTCTCTTAAAACAGTATGTGTGCCCCCCTCCATCTATAAATATGGTCAGAAAAACATCAGAGACTGACCAAACAATGTAATTAGGCAATAACAAAAAAAAAGTAATACTGGAAGTAGGGAAAATAGACAGATAGATCAAATAAATTAAAACAAACAACACAAATAATCACATTGTATTCCCTCCACACTGGTCCCTTTGTCCCCCTATCTGTATTACACTAAACATTGCCCACTGCAGGCTGCAGTGGGCACATTTTATAGTAAGCTATAAACACTTTCTACTTACAAGGCTGCTATTCCCCAGTGGGCTCCAGATTTTTTCCCAGCCTCAATGAACAGTGAAAGGCCAATGAGATTGATGGTGGGAGCGATGGCCAGAGGCCCAATGAATTTGAGCACCAAGCCCACAAGCCCAGATAAGCCCAGAACAATTTGGAGCAGGGATGACACCAGAACGGCTCCCTGGATCTGTGGAGGACAAAGCAAAAGGGATGTAAATAAGGGGTAGGCATGCAACTATTGCTTTTAAATTACTTGCTTTAAGCATGAAAGTGGAATGCAACGATATAAACTTCACATAATTCTATTCGACCTGTCTCTTAAACAGATGTTAGCAAAAATTAACTTTTATTATTGAGCATGCATCGAGACAAATTAACTTGTTAGGGGCGGCATAACTCAGTGCGTAGAGCAATCGTCCGGCGAGCACAAGGTTGCAGGTTCGATCCCTAGTCCTGCGGAAGGCATGTCAATTTGTTTTTGAGCAAGGCACTGAACTCCTAACTGCTCCCCTAGCACTATATGGTGGCAGCTCACAGCTCCTATACAATAGGATGGGTTAAAATGCTGATATTTGCAAATCTCATCTTGTCGGACTGATAAGGGAATCTAAAATTAAAAACATAAAAAACAACGACAAACAAGCACTACAAAAGCAAGTGCGTTCTTAATGCCAGTCCCAAGCCCTTATAAGTAGGGAGGGTTGCAACAGAAAAAGCCTTCGGTGTAAAACTTTTACCACATTAAATATGTAGCTCATAAATCAGATTCCCATATTGGATTGGCCGAAGCCTGGATTACCAACACCCACCACCAGCACGGTTGGTGAACAGGGCGCTGGTGGAAACTATTAGGTAAAATAGAAGATTTAATGATGTGGTGGTGGAGGACATGCAGGTGATTAACCTGAAAGAAGAAAATACAGAGGACAGGAAGAGATGGACATAAATGATCCACAAATGTAGAGGAAGAATCTTATGAAACTCTGGTTGAACTTTCTCCATAAGAGCAAGAAGACCAGCTAACTCTCAATTTTGTCTGACATACAAGTTGTTTATCTACACAATCGTATGCTCTATTAATGTACAGGATTTTGAATATCCTTATTATATATATATATTTGCCCCTTTACACAGTATCATATCATGGGTTGCCAGCACCTGGGGCAAAGTATTGACCCCCCTAAAATTATGTAAAAATACTATGTGGTAATGTTTATTTGCTCCATCATGTTGTTAAAACAGAATGTTGGGTGTTGCTCTATTTTTATTTATCATAATTACTTTTTATCTTGGAATTTGGGACCCCTAAGAATTCTGTGCCCAGGGCAACTGCCCCTGTGGCCTTGCCCATGCTACAACACTGCCTGTACATCTCCCTCACGAATGCTGCACTCTTTGTTTCACAGACTCTTTTGGCAAAGGTCGTTGTAAGGGAGTGGCATCTAAAACATAGAGGTAGCCAGTCTGAAATGTAAAATACCCATCATCTTATACATGAACGAGCTGTTAATTATGTTTAATGTATAGTTATTACCTATCAAGAAGACAGGCGTTTTTTTTTTAAAGAAACAATGGGCTAATCGGGCATCTGGAGTAGCTGGAGCTTTCTATGTGGGTTGGTCATCTTATGGGCCAAGCAATCAGAGGCAGCTGCCAAACAAAATTCATGTTGAAGAAACCTCCTGGCCCCAAAAGCACACAAGGATTTTGGCGTTGAATATATATACTTTTGGGCAGAATATATCAACTGAGGTATCTTCACATACTGGATACACAACCATCTTCTACTACTACTACTTTACGCTGCTTCCATTAGGGGTTGCCAGAGTGGATCATCCGTTTCCATCTCTTCCTGTCCACTGCCTTTTAATCTGTCACATCAGCCACATGTATATATCATTTAGAATATAGACTGGTTTTTATGTCACGATGAGTCCCTACTTTGTGGGGGCGGACTCGGATTTAGATACAGCTTGGGGAATTAAGGCCGGATGCCCTTCCTGATGCCCCGTGATGGACTCAAACCTGATGCTTCTGGCTTGTCAGTTCCCGAAGCGAGCACGCTAACCTCTGAGCTACTATGGCAACATGTACCTTTAGCATATAAAGCCAGTATACAATATGCAAACAAGCTTTTGTCCAAAAGACCTTACTTTGACATGATGGTTTCTCTTCTTCAACAAATACATTACATGACCAGAAGTATTTGGATATCTGAATATCACACCCTCATGTACTTGATGAGCATCTCATTCCAAAACCATAGGCATTAATATAGAGTTGGTCCGCCTGTTTGTTGCTATAGCATCTTGCTCTTCTGGGAAGATTTTCCTCTTTGGAACATGGCTGTGGGGATTCTCTCCCATTCAGCCCCAGGAGCACGAGTGACATCGGGCATACATGTCTGCGGGAAAAGGGCCTGAATCACAGTTTGGGTTGAGTTCAGGGGTGTGTGCAGGCCAATTAACTTCTCCCACACCAAACCCAGCAAACCCTATCTTTATGTGCCTTACTTTGAGCATGGGGCATTGTTATGCTGAAATAGGAAATGAAATACCCCAAACTATTACCACAAAGGTGGAAGCAGATGACTCTCTAGAATGTAACTGTATGCTCTAACATTAAGATTTTCCTTCACTGGAAATAAGGGGCCTAGTACAAACCATGAAAAACTGCCCCTGACCATTATTCCTCCACTAAACTTTACAGTTTGTGCCAAACATTCAGCCCAATGGCATCCTCCTGTCATCTGCCAAACCCAGATTGGTCCATCAGACTGCTAAATGGGGAAGTACAATTCATCACACTGAGAACACAGACAATGTGTTTCCAATACTCCAATAGTGGTGGTCCAGCTGATGCTTGGCATTGTGCATGGTGATCTTAGGTTTGTGTATGGCTCCTCGACTATGGAAATCAATTTGGTGAAGCTCTAGATGAACAGATCTTGTGCTGACGTTGCTTCCGGAGGACCTTCTGTACTCAGTAGTGAGAGGTGCAACTGAGGACAGATGACATTGGCTGTGTCATTCTGTGAGCTTCTGTAACCTACCACTTCATGGGTGTGCTGTTGTTACTCCTAGATGTTTCCACCTCACAATAACAGACTTGCATTTGAATGGAGCAGATCCAGTAGGGGATCTATTTTACAAACTGGCTTGTTGGACAGATAACATCCTATGACACCCAATGGGATAGAAAAATTAATAAGCTCTTCAGTATGACCAATTATTCTACCAGTGTTTGTCTATGGAGGCTGAAGGGCTGTATGTTTGAACGTGTGCACATATTTGCAATGGCTGTGCTTGATGTAGCTGAAAGTACAGATAGTTTTAGCCTTATGATCAGAGTAATATATTTGTTACAAGAAGAAGAATTATAAAACCCTCATAAATGTCTTTGACTAATAAACAAAGAATTGGCTATTCGTAAGAATGGATAATCCACTCTCATGGGAAGAGTGCGTAATCCACTCACTAGATATTTTCTTAAATAATAGGAAATCCTACAGGAAATAGAGTGAGTGAGGCCTACATTTTGCCAGGATTTGATCATAGACCAGCAGAGGTACACATGTAACTCTAGAGGTATCTCCAAGCACTAGAGCTGAACACATGTAAATAATTCAGAAAATTAGTTCAGGCTATTATTTAAGAAACATGGTACCTGGGAGTGAGAATAATTTGATAGACTTGGTGAGGTAAAGCATCACAGGTAGTGCTCTAGCTTCTGGATCATAGCCTAGTCAAAAGCGGCAGTGCTAGTTTATGCCTCAAGTCAGTCTAAAATGTAGCTAATATTTTTCTCCTCATTTTGAGACATGCTACGCCAACTGTAATTGGGAGCAATGAAGCCATAATTGCAAAAGGGATGGATCAAAAGGTATATATTTTCAGTAGGGGTGTTGGTGCCAGTCTTCAGTTATGGCCAATTAAATAATCTCCCCTCATTCCCTTTAAAAGCAGTGCACTCTGTCATGGTGAGCTGCCAATTTTGTGATGGACGGCCGAAGTGCGGCCAAGGCAGAAAAGATTTTCTCAGGAAAAAAAACAATGCCCTTATATGGCTGCAATTTTGAAATAAAGTAAAATCCAAGCTAAATGCTGATAGCAAGCAAAACAATAAACACATCAGAAAACGAAATAATATCTGGTACAACCTGACTTACAGTAACACCGTTTCCACAAATATCAGAAAGCTGTTTTTTCTAACCTTTAGATAAATGCTTCCTTACCCTCAAACATCCAGCCAGAAAGCCAGCTAGCCAGCCAGCCATCGTCAACCGCTTATCCGGTGTCAGGTCGCGAAGGTAGCAGATTTCGGCCGGGAACTTTCAGTTTATCTTTCCCCTACAACATCAACTAGCTCTGATTGGGGGATCTCAAAGGTGTTCCTAGGCCAGTGGGGAGATAAAATCCCTCCGCCTGGTCCTCGGTCTACCCCGTGGCCTCCTCCCAGCTGGATGTGCCTGGAAAACCTCATTTGGAAGGCAACCAGGTGGCATCCTAATTAGATGCCTAAGCCACCTCAACTGGCTCCTTTCTACTTGGAGGAGCAGTGGCTCTACTCCAAGTCCCTCGTGTATGTCTGAACTTCTCACCCTGTCTCTAAGGGAGACACCAGACACCCTCCTGACAAAACCCATTTCAGCCACTTGCATCCGCGATTCCATTCTTTCAGCCATGACCCAACTATCATGGCCCTAGATGAGAGTAGGATCAAACATTGACCGGCAGATCAAGAGCACCGCCTTCTGGCTCAGCTCTCTCTTGGCAACGATGGTCTGACAAAGTGAGTGTAATACTGCTCCAGCAGCTCCAACTTTCTGGTCCAGCTCATGCTCCATCCTCCCCTCACTTGAGAACAAGACCCCGATATACTTGAACTCCCTCACTTGGGGTAAAGAGTCATTCCCTGCTCATACCGGACAACCTACCCCCGCCCAGAAACAAGATCTCAGACCCAGAGGCGCCGATCCTAATCCCAATCGCTCCACACCTGACTGTGGACAGACCCAGCAAGTGCTGGCGTTCAGAGATCGATGATGTCATTAGAACCACATCATCTGCAAAAAGCATTGATTCAATCTTTAGTCCACCGAACTGCAACCCCTCTCCTCCATGACTACGTCCCGAGATCCTGTCCATGAATATACCAAACAGAATAGGTGACAAGAAGCAGCCCTGGCGGAGGCCAACCCCCACTTGGAGAGAGTCCGACCCACCACCCAGAACCTGGACACAGCTCCTGCTCAGGGCACAGAGAGACCGGATGGCCCCGAGCAGCAATCACCCCATCTCACTTTCTCACAGCATCTCCCACAATATCTCCCAGGGTGCCCAGTCATAAGCCCTCTCCAGACATGTAGACTGGATGGGCATGCTCTC
>OMLC01040338.1:0-13475 GCA_900302585.1 Regalecus glesne
CCGTTGAAGAATTCATTGGCAATGTTCTTGCAGGCTTCAACAACTCCATCCCCATTCAACTCAAGGGCAATAACTGGACCTTGTGATAAAATTTATTTCAGAATCAAGCAGATTATATGTGGATGGTCTACATATTGCACATATCACTTGCAACTAAATAAAAAATGAAGTAATGAGTTAGAGAAGATTAAGTAAACCTTTGGTGATCCATTCTCCAAGATCCTCTGCGTTATTCTGAAATACTCTCTTCACATCTTCAGGTCGCATAGAAACTTCCTTGGTCTGGATCAAAACAAAACCCTTGCTGTTTGCCTGTATAATATCAGGAAAAATAAATAATATCAATTAATAAATATATATTTGATTCAGTCTTCCAATTGCACTTATAAGACAGCAGTAGATTGTAATTGTACGAAACATGGTAACACAGTATGAGTAAGAAGACTGAATAAGATTCCAGCACAGACTCCTGTATGATTTGTCATAAGCAATGATTCTTAAGCTATAGTGTAAAAAAAATTGTATTTCAAAAAGGACTTGTTTTTCTTCCTGATTTGCTCTCCTTTTCCTCCCTTGCAGGATGTTCCCGGATAAAATGTCATGGGTCCTCAAGCAACAGTAACAGTTCTGACAATGAGAGTAACTGGCTTGTCAGAAAGTACCCCTTCAATTGAATTAACCCATTTCACAAACATACACCCTTTCTTTTCAAAATGCACCTCCTCTCTATACTTAGGTCCATCAACCTCCTTCTTTTCCTCCAATAAGTATGGAAGCAAACCTACAACCCCTGCCTTCAACCCCAAGAAACTGGCAGAAGTAAGCAAGGCATATCAAGCTCCATGCTGAGGGTTGGTTAAAAGAAACTGTTAAAGTTAAAAACTTGTCTTTTCTAATATTTGACCTTTGACATCTTCCACAGGTGTTCAGAAAAGACCTAATCAGTGCTATGAACCTGCCAGACCCCCATCAAGTCTCTCCAGAAGACCATTACTTACCAGTGAATACCTGGAGGCAGGAAAGGGAGATGGAGTTCAAGTGCTTTTGAGTTCAGACACCATTCTAAAGCCTTCAGTCAGGAAAAATCTGACATATTGATTTTGTCGACAGTATTGATTTTGTCGACAGAAACCATGACAAACAAAATTTGTTAATAATAATAATGATGTAAGGGCAAAAATAGGACAAAGCAGGATGCAGATGCTCTGCCCCTGCAGAGGGAAACCATTTAAACGTACAGTACAATTAGGCCTCCAACATTTAACCCTCAACCTCTGCTGAGGACACCAGGGTCCCCTGACTGCCCTGATGTTCCACAGCTTCCCAGCCTGAGAGGGCGGAATTGGTTACTACCTTTTCCCAGTGGAATCCCAAGAGAACATCACAGCACAGAAGCCTTGAGTCTCCAGGATTCTAGAGACCAAAGGCAATGGCTAGAGAGCATCATCATCCTACTTTGGTACCTCATGGGGTCAAGGCCCAAAATCATTGAAATGAGCCCTAGAGAGTCACTGACAGAAAACAAAAGAACCCCTTGCAATTTTCAACAAGCCCCAGATGGGTCACATGGGCCAAAAAGAGTTGTTTCTCAGACTGCATGCTCCTGGATTGGTGTACACAATGGTCCAGCTAAAGAGGAATCTGCAAGTGAGACTAAATTACAAAATTACCCCTCCCTTTAACCTAAAGCTTATTCAAGTCCAATACAGACAGGGCAATGGCAATATTGTCTTGGTCAGAGGAAGATGCAGGAGTATTAACCCTAACATGCATGTTTTTTGATGGTGGGAGGAAACAGGACAGGAACCAGAGCACCCAGAGGAAACCCACACAGACATGGGAAGAACATGCCAACTCCACACAGAAAGGACCTGGGATGGACTGGGTTTGAACCCAGAACTTTCTTCCTGTGAGGCAACAGTGCTAACTACTAGGACACATATACTTGATGTATTTATAGGGTATTATTTACTGTCTTCATCAGTTTTCCTTGTGTACAAAATTGCACAATATTTTGCATAACACTAAATTGATTGCAAAAATTCAAAGTAAACAGGATACACATCACTTCAGATGTACCAATACTGTCAATTAGGAAAGTGTTGTTACATCTAGACAATAAAGGAATATCATTATATTCAACTCATAAATTGATTTATTGTCCCAAATACTAAGGGAATACTTATAAGAATAACCAATTAGTTGAAAGTGCCTATTAGGATAAAGGTTTAAGAAAGTATGTATTATTCTGAACTCCCCAATGTTACAACAGTCTATACTGCAATTTAATAAGTTACCCAATGATATAAACCCTACAAATTACCAAACCTTGTTACTAATCCTAAAATGCATGGCATAAGACGGGAAAAGCTATTCATTGCTGCCAGCTCTTAATTGGAAAATCCACCCAAAGCCCAGAAATTGTAAAACTGTATAGTGTCATAAATCATAATGTATGTCACTTTGGATAAAAGCAACTGCTAAATGAAATTGAATCACTGTAGTAACACTTCCCTATTTTCCTTACCTCGTCAATCAGTTTACGGGCATTAGCAGTTGCGTAGTCTCCTGCAAAGAAAACAAAGAGGCAAGACTCCTCGCTGTCCTTGCGCCTCCCACCCTTTGTCAAAGGGACAATACTGCGTGAGGCATCGGTGGAGATTCTCACAGACTTGAATTCAGAGTCAGGATCTGGGGCTGGCACATGGTCTAGAACCATTGCTGCTTCTGGTAAAAGGCTCCAGTTGTTCTCTCCAGAGACAGGGGTGAAATCGTGAATGTTGCTCCAGTTATTGTTAAATATACTGAGACCAGCATCTTTGAAGTGGAAAGCGAGCTCTGGGTAAAAGTACTGAAAGCAGCCAAACTTCATGCTTGTTGAGGACTCAATGATGGGCTGAGTGGCACAGCACAAGAAAACTTCCATCTTTTTACAATCCCGTGTGCGAAACTGCTGGCAGGCCACCACGCACTTGATGTCCTTACAGTCTCTGAAAAACACACTACCTTTAACAGGTCCCAAAACAATGCGA
This sequence comes from Regalecus glesne, assembly GCA_900302585.1. Taxonomy (NCBI): domain Eukaryota; kingdom Metazoa; phylum Chordata; class Actinopteri; order Lampriformes; family Regalecidae; genus Regalecus; species Regalecus glesne. Next base: position 3,033 of record OMLC01040338.1, read on the forward strand.
CAATTGACACAGTCATCGATGGTAATCGTCGCAGAATGGTCGAAGACAAAGATGTTGCAATTCTCACAGTCTTGGATGACAAACTGTTGCCCATTCAGTTTGCCAGCCAAACGGCCCACTGTGGCATCTTTGACACCAGACAACATGTAGTCCTTTGGATCAACCTGTAAAAAGGGAGAGAAAATTAAAGTGGCATTCTTACAGTAGTCATTACTTTTTTTATGAGAAGCATTACTCGTTACTTTCACTGTTAAATTCACACAAACTAAAACTCAAGTATCCATGAACAAAAAATGTTTGCAACAGGTGCAAGATGACTGAATGGTAGTTTGTATAATGGAGAGCTGAGAGAGTTGTATGGACTTGTTGTATTTTAACCTCATTATATGGGGCACCAGGAAAGGGCATTTGGCCTTAATCCTCCAAGCACAATCCCCATGCTCAATCCCCATGCTTGGTAAATGTAAGGCATATGTCAAGTACTCTGAGTGGTCACTAGACTAGAAAAGTACTGTATAAAAATGAATCCACTGATCATGTATTAAAAAGGGGGATGGCATGATGTGGTGCATTATTTGAAGTTTGCCAGTGAGTTTTACGTCCAATTTGAAATGTTCACCACACTTACACCATCCATATGCTTGACCTGAGCTGTTACGTGTTGGGGTCAAGTTAATCCGATAATGAGCTGTATGCGCTGGGAGTCGAATGGAGGGAACATGCGTGTGTGATGTCACTCGCACCATAACTATATTTAGCTATAGCATGCCTTTAGATTCACACTCAATAACTGACTAATTTCAACTATGTAGGGTAGTGTCTGTCTTTATGATTTTGGGAGGAACCGCATCCAACAGAAGCAAACACAGTCAGTTCTACTTCAATTCAATACACTTGGACCCTTACCCTTAACATGAAAAGTGAGCCCACCGCGCCAGCAGGGAATTTCAACTTAATGCTGGAGCTACGTTTAATTGCATCCTCAATTGGATTACACAAGCATCGATAATGGAGGACAATTGGATAATAGGTGGTAACTAGCGTCAACAGTTCACACAATGTGGGTCAAATAACAAGGCTGCTTAGGATTTTCTCTATTTGATGAATGTCGCTGTGCATCAGCAGTACCTTCTCGCGTTTGTCCCAGCTGTACTGTTTGGGTGCCTCATCGGTGTTATTCCCGAGAGGTGCAGTGTTGCTGGCTGCAGTTTCAACAGTCGTCGTTGTCGGAGTGCGCTCCTCTTTTCCAGGTGATTTTCTTTTGGATTTCTTTGAAAAGAAACAGCCCATTGTCGTCCCCCCACGTATAACAAAAGAACACCAATTTGGACTGGTAGTTTGGAAACACAGCTCAGCCTCGGTCTTCCTTTTATTTTATCTTATTTTCAAGATATATTCCTCCGTTTCTGACTCTACCACGCTTGTGTTTGGTGAGAAATCCGGACTAGCTTCCCTTTTCCTCAATTCGCTCCCTGGCCAATTGGTGCTTGGCAGTTTGCTGCAATGGCCAATCTCAGACGAGCACAGAGCTACATAGGAGGGGGCTTCGCTTAAGTTGCGTTCGAGAGTCTACATGAACTCGTAAATTAGCTGTTTTTTATTAATCAAAACTCAATCGTGTTAATAATTACGTTTGATAAATCACGGTAATCACCTTTTGGGGTTTGACATGTAAAATTATTTATGTGAATTTGATATAATATATTATTTTCCTGTCAATTTTTTAAGTTTACGGGAATTGTGGCTTTACAGCCCTGCCTGTTGGTTACTAACAATGTGTACCTCAAGTACACGTTGTTATTACAAGCTTTAAGTGCCATACGGTTTCTACCATGAAGCACAAAGTTACTTAATCTACATCTGGTGTTATCAAATCGGCCGGACATTAAGTATTTTCAGAACTATTCTCAGGGGTCTATTCCCAATCCGATTTAACTAATTTACAGCAATACCATGAACGTGTCATTAGGGGCCCCTCTAAGGGGCGTTGTCCTCACCCCGTAGTCTACCTAAAAGGATAATTTGAGACAAGGGAGTTCAACTTTCACAATCTAACGCAATTACATAACATGGAGCGATTCCGTTTCGTTTTCGAGTTAATCTCGGGGACCAAACAATTACAAAGTCCTGTATTTCTACTTTTTCTGGCAGAAATGCAAACGAAATAAGTGGTTCGTGTTACAAATAGGATTTAATCCTCTCAGAGTCAGCCCTTGTCCAGATATATGCCTGAAAGCACGTACCCCCAGCAATTTTCACTAAAAGCCCTATGCTCTCTTACAAAACCACGACTCTCCATTTTCAAAAAAAGGAAATGTTGATTTCCCGTTCCGACTAAAGTGCACCAAACTGCAACATCATCACAATTCTGGACAATTTATCACCAACCTCGTCTCAAAAAAACCTAATGACAACTCGCTGTGTGAGCAGGCTCTGCCAGAAAGGGGCAGTGCAACCTGAAACCGTATCAAGTTCCCATACCTAATAATGTGCAGTGTACCTTTAAAAGGTTGAACTACAGACCACGGTTTCTTAGCGTTAAACTGTTTTCCCAGTCATCTGTCTACCTTGCGCAATGACATGGCATTAGAGGCGGGCCACTATCAGCATCTTGCACCATGGACGCTTTGCGAGAGCCGAGGCGGCTGGGACCTTATGCCGTTGAAAAGATGTTGTCCATTTTGATTTTGTTACTGAACACGGTTTCAAGGATGAATGCGGAGGACGACGGGCTGGGGGAGCTCGCCACCGAAAAAGAAGCCGAAGAAAGTCACCGTCAGGACAGCGTGAATTTATTGACATTCATTTTACTGCTGACCTTAACGATTCTCACTATATGGCTCTTCAAACACAGACGGGTTCGTTTCCTTCATGAGACTGGATTGGCAATGATATATGGTGAGATAGATTAGTTCCCTATTTACGACGCACTCCCTTCTGCCTCCCTCCTCCTATACAGCTGTAACCTTCCCGTAGGCTTTCAAGTCGTTCCGTTGGACAAATGAAAGACGGATCCCAGGATTGCAACCCCTAATCTCACACACATAGGAACTGAGATAGCAAAGACGTGTCTATGCGCCATAAAACGTCGTCACGTTGAAATCCCGTTTCAGTGGTCGGGGGGGTAGACACAGGCGGTTTCTAGAACATGCGTTTTGGAAGCTCTTGGTTGTCTTCGACCAGTCCAATGGCGCTTTTGTGGTTATCGGCGCTCAGGTAGCAACCGCAGTCTGGACTGTGGTATTGCCTTGCGCCTTTTACTGATTAATGCCCCACGAATAAATCCACCTTAAGCATTTTCCCCTTACTCAATGAGCTGGTTGTCTGCCAGACCTGTTGGCATGGCATGTAGCCAGTTAAATAGTGCTGCACACAAGTCAGAGTAACGCTGGAGTCTCCGAGGAGACCACCACTTGGTTTGCTTATTTGGTTAGAGATACTGAATCTTAAACGGTACAAGACTGTGTGGGGAATTTGCAAAAATAACTTTCAATGTAGGTCAGAAGCCAGATTGTGTCCACATACAAGAGTCAGTGGGTTCAGGAATCATGATCAGTCGATGACTCTCACACAGTCAGGTTTCACAGTGCTTTTCCACCAGGGTACCCATGAATACATCAGGATTCATTGGCAGAGGCATATCTGTTTTTCTTATTTCCCCTTTTACTTTGATAATAGGGGTGGCATAGCTCAGGCGGTATAGTAATCGGAAATTGAGCTTTCCATCCCAGGCTCCTTCAGAAAGCATGCTGAAGTGTCCTTGAGCAAGATGCTGAACACCCCTTAACTGCTCCCCAGGCGCTGCTGCAGCTGCACACTGCTCCCATACAATAGGATGGGTTAAATGCAGAGGACAAATTTCATTGTAAGAATACAATGACCAAACAAAATGGCTTTCCTTCCTTTTCCGATTCTCAAAAATCAAGTCTTATTTTCTACCTAATTGAAATCAAATAGATTTTGCCCTCTCATTGTAAAATGTCTCCAAAAGTTAAACTTGACAGGTTATACGGGAAATGCCAACTCATCTGGGGTTCATGTTTGTGTGACCAACAAGATGTGTGCTTCTCTGTCATGTTCCAGCTGTCGGTGTAAACACTGGCAGTGACTCAGTTAAGATGTTTTCATGGTTCTCATTTTCCAATTTTCAGACGTGTTGTATGTTGTAAAGTAGAGCTGGGACTAAGTGGAAGGGCAAATCAATAAAGCTAACGTTGATTTATTCCCTTACTGCTGACGTTCAACGGAGGTGGGAATACATCATAATGCACGTGTAGGACTCCATTTATTGTGATAGAGGTTTGGAGATCATGGAGTTATTTTTCTTAAGGTAGAGACATTGGATAAGACCTGTCTAAGCTGACCACATGTGTACTGCAGACAGACAGCATGCTAGATGGCTGGCTCTATGTGTTACATACAAATAATGTCTCTTAAATAATTTCATTTAACATGTCATTTAAGATAAATGAAAAGGCTGATGCTTAAAGTGATGTTGTTTATGCAGGTCTGATTGGACAATAATGAACTTTGAACCTGTGTTTTGATAGAGAAAGCCTAGTGTGTTTGGTTTGTTGGGCTATGTAGCCATTATGAAGGTGCTGCCAAATGGAAACCTGCTTACAACACTACTTTGATGTCTTCATGAATCGTCTACATAGAACACTACTCCTTAGATACTAATTCAACACACAGTGCAGCCTCTATTTAAAGTAAAATAAGCAACTTAAAGAGTGCCACGACCCATTTAAAGACAATATTTGTTGGTATTGGAGTTGCTCAGTGTTCAGTTGTACTTTCAGATAAATCTAGAAATCCAAGATGATGATGAATCAGTGCTAAATGGCATTATCAAATTTCCTGTGAGTGGGAAAAGATGCTGGAGTCCGAGGGATCAGCTTTCAAAATCATATTGAATAACACCAACTATTCTTCGGGTACTTTCCAGCCCAGACACAGGAAACATCATTCTGTTTTTACAGAAATGAAACTAAGGGAGCATTGTACCTTTTGAGTGAAAACTATTTGTAATTAATAGACACACGGAATAGTTTGCAAGGTATTGATGCTCATTTTCCATACAAGGAGACTATGGAAAGTGAAAAATAACACTATATCCATTGTAAAACTGTGTGTGAGCTTGCATGGCTTTGTTATTGTGACTATGAGGATGTACATGTGGGACCATGCTCTGTTTTATCCTCGTCTTTCTTTTTTTAGGTTTGTTAGTGGGGGTAATACTCCGTTATGGTATCCCTGCCACCAGCTACCACAACAAGACTCCACCAAGCTGCTCACTTAAAGAAGGGCCTGTTAGTACGCTGCTGCTTAATGTCAGTGGCAAGTTCTTTGAGTATACCTTCAAAGGGGAGATAAACTCACGTGAAATTCACAATGTGGAACAGAACGATATGCTACGCAAGGTAATGGTGATCCTTTACTATTGAGTGATTCCCAATAAACATCACATTTTCCACGTTTGCTGCCGGTTAATATCCCAAATGATGGAATATAATGTAGAAGTACAAATGCAGTCAAATGGTAATGGGTTTTATTTCAAATGAACAGGTCACATTTGACCCTGAAGTGTTCTTCAACATATTGCTGCCCCCGATTATTTTCCATGCTGGATACAGTTTAAAAAAGGTAAGCCCTCAAACAAGTTAGATTCATTTGAGAGTATCTATGTTGTGATATCAAACCATTGTGTCTGTCTCTCCTACCATTTATACAATGGTAGGAGAGACAGACTATTTGTTAACAATATTGTTCTAATGCAGTTTATGGCTTCAAGTTTTGTGTGATTTTTTTTTGCTTTTAACATATCATTGGAAATAACAGTTGATTTCAAGTGAGTAAAAGAGACAGAACAGCAAATTGTGTGCTAATGCTAGAATCCTAAACCCCGTTTCATTCTGTTGAGCCATCACAAATGTACAGAGTTTAATATCCCCCATGTGCTTAAATCCCTATGGCACATTTTTATTTCAAAGATCTCTTTCAACTTATTGAGTTTTGGGGAAAGCAGTGGGTTACAGTCCCCATATCACATATCTTGTTTGTAACATAAAGGCTTTGCAATAGAAGAAGCACATTTTCCAGGGGACTCATAGAAGAAGCACATTTTCCAGGGGACTCAAAATAAGCATTTCTGTTGATCTTGGAAGAGTTCCCATGCAGAGAGATGTCATTAGCTGTCAAACCACTCAAAAGATGAACTTTGTTTTGTACTATTTGTCACGAGTCACCGTTTGTTTGACTATCTTTTGTATTTTAGCAGGGCCGAATGTGTTTTTGTATTACTAGCTAAGATTCAGAGGGTGATATTTGGCCACATGGGACTTTCAGTGACAGGAGGATCTGTACAGCTCCCCAATGAGGAAAATATGCTCCTCGGTGTGAAAATAATCAAGACACTATTTCTTATATAGCTGCTGTAAACTGCAGATGTAGAATTTGAGAATTTTGTGTTATGCCTCTCTGCTTTTGTTTTTCTAGAGACACTTCTTCAGGAATCTGGGCTCCATCATTACGTATGCTTTTCTTGGAACTGCCATTTCATGTTTTGTTATTGGGTGAGTATTTCTATATCAGTGTTTATAGATATTCAATTTGGCATTAGAATGAGGAAGATCCTGGACAAATGGTACTTTGTTGTTCCCTTCAACTGGCTGTTCCTTCCATAGGAATCTAATGTACGGCGTGGTAAAATTGATGCAGGTGGTAGGGCAGCTAACCGATAAGTTCTACTACACCGACTGCCTATTCTTTGGAGCCATCATCTCTGCCACAGATCCAGGTACTAAACACACAAGCTGACAAGGGGTCAAACAGGGTGACATAATTTATCAATTTATGTCAAAAATGAAGTCTTGTGCAAATAGCATTCAGCGTAGATTTCCCCTTGCGGGACTGATAAGGGAATCATTAAATGTTGTGGCTTGTGTGTGTGTGTCATTGTCTTTCTGACTGTCCGTGTATGTGTCTCTAGTGACGGTGCTGGCCATCTTTAATGAGCTTCATGCAGATGTGGATCTCTATGCCCTGCTGTTTGGGGAAAGTGTTATGAATGATGCGGTGGCGATAGTACTTTCCTCGTAAGTTGCCGCTGGGCCTTTTCAAATCGACCTCTACAAATTCTCCCCTGTTATATTACCCCTGAGAAATTCAACACCAATATGTGAGTAGTGGAGGTTTTCATCACCAATGTTTTTCATCAGGAACCTCTTACACAGTCCTCTAGCTCCCTCTACTGGAACTTTTATATACATCCCCTCTTGGTTGAAACCCATAAAACATATTCTTTGCTAATAATATTTTATCTGTATTTCAGGTCTATTATGGCCTACCAGCCCAGTGGAGCAAACACACACATGTTTGATGCCTCGGCATTCTTCAAGTCTGTGGGGATTTTCTTGGGCATTTTCAGCGGGTCCTTTGCGATGGGTGCAGTCACTGGAGTTGTCACTGCCCTCATATCCTTTCTTGGTGCATGCTTTGAACCGAATCTAATCTATTTAATAATTTTTAAAAATTCAGTATGAAGCTAACAGTAAGCCTATGATTTGGGATGGGACCTAGTCATGGTTGATCTGTATCGTGGGTTTTCTTTAACTTCACTCTCACGTCACCAAGTTCACCAAGCTGCACTGCTTCCCTCTCTTGGAGACAGCCCTCTTCTTCCTCATGTCCTGGAGTACCTTTCTATTGGCCGAAGCCTGCGGGTTTACAGGTTAGAGGGCAAAGGGTTTGGGGCGTGAATTGATTGCCATTTGTATTCTGCATATGAGTCTTCACATTCAGAAGTTGCATTACAGAATTGTAGGCTGTTCAAATGAGAAGTAGCAAATCGTCCTCACATGATTTCCTGCATCTGTAGTGTGAAGGAAATATGACAGGGACTTGAATGCATATTAGCCTCTAGATATGCAGCAGATGAAATTAACATAATACTCAAATTAACAGTAGGAAGAGAGGCTAGTCTTTAGCTGTCTTGTGTTTCCATAACTGGTCATATACTGGGGAAAACTGTTTTAGTGTCTATGTCCTAATTGTGAAACCTAGACTGTCACTGGGTGTTGAAATCCCTACATTCAGAGGTACTTGTGTGTTGTCATAGGCGTCGTAGCTGTTCTATTCTGTGGGATCACACAGGCTCACTACACCTACAACAACCTCTCAGAAGAATCCACGAAGCGCACCAAACAGGTAGCACACAGATAAATACTCCTCCACTTTCTCTATTAGGCCCCTTAGCCCCATTCTCTTACTGTTCTAGCCCTGACAATTTGAAAAGTGCACTTGCACCCAGTGCCAGATGGCCCAATGATCAGTCTGCTGTGACCTTAATCAGGGCAGTCTGAGGACACCCCTCTTGTCATGGCTGGTTTGTTTTCATCAAAGAAGGGGAATTTAGATAAGCAATGGACCTCAGGCCATGTGAGGTGATTTGTGGTAAATGTATCCTGGCATGCCCTTGTTACTTAAAGAGAGTAACGCATATGTATGCAACAACACTTTGATGTAGTGCAGTGGTATGGTTAATGTGTCCTATATAGTACAGAAGTGTAGAAGAAGTGAAATGTTTTTTTAATTTTCGTTAAGTTATTCTGAGCGTGAGATTGTTTTACTTTTGGCTGTGTTGTACTGGTTATTAAATAGCACCCCCTGCACTCTGGGGTTTCCTTCTCGGCTCAGTAAGCTGTGGTTTGAGTTGAATGCAATCAGCTCTGTAATCATCATGGTGCCCAGGGAACCTGCCTCTCTATCAGCCTCTGCTCACCCCAACAATCAAAGCTTTATCTAGACTCTGGGGGAATAGATGGGTAGCTTACTTCAGAGCCAGACAAGCTTTTTTATAAATGAAATCAGGAAAAGTTAGACTGAAACCCTTCTAGATTAAAGGGAGAAAAAGTAAAAATGGAACACTTCTATTTGCATTGGGGTCTTTTGGGGTTTGATTAAGCCTATGGAGGAATTTTTACATTTACAGGCTGTAAAACAGTACATGGGGGATATTGATTGTTTTTCTCTGGTTTTCATTTTTTGGGGGGGAATTGTGATATTTTTAGATTGTGTGTGTGTGTGTGATGTACTATAACTCTTGTTTCTTGTTTAGCTCTTCGAGGTCCTGCACTTTCTGGCCGAGAATTTCATCTTCTCCTACATGGGCTTGGCCCTTTTTACATTCCAGAATCACATATTCAGCCCCATCTTCATTGTAGGGGCTTTTGTATCCTTTTGTTGTATAAAAAACATGTATTGTTCAACTTTTGAATCCAGTGATCCCTCTTCTCTCCATCATTGAAAACATGGGAGTTTGAACTGCCCTGATATTGCAGTCTGGGCAGTAGCTCTGGCCTGTCTCACCATCTTGGACTGCCAATGAATTTAGCACTTAAGCCTGAAGTCAGGGCTCCTTAAATCTTCTGTATTGAATCTCTATTCTGTATAACTTTATTTTACTGAGTGCAAAAGGAAATCACGGGGGTTAATACAGGAAGGAAGCTGGCCATTGGAGCTTTTTGCTGAACGTAGCTTATTTCATTTAACACAACACCATGACCAATCAGACAATCATGGTATGACACCACTTCCCACCAGAAGTGTAACAGTTCCTGTAGGGCTGATTATTTCTTCCTTTTTCGGTGCAATTCAATATGAGCAAGGTCTTCCCTTTTCAGTGACTGAAACCCACAGAGCAAAAATATAATTTTTTAAGTAGTCCCCCATCTTGAGTAGATTTCAGGTTCTTCTCCTAAGTACCAACTAAGAACGATATAAATGAAATCTACCATTAGCTTTCCCCAGCTTATGTGACACTCCTGGTATTTTCTCTGGCCTACTGAGAAATCCTCTTCCCACCTGGTACAGCAGCACTGGGAGAAGTTTGTGCTAGTTCATGCTCAAATCTTTGTAATTTACCTTCCATTGCTAATTGTAAAAGGGACCCAGTACTCATGAACCCTCTCTTATCAATGAGTACTCGACCAACTACTGCCATGCTCCAATCCTTGACTGAGCCCCGTTTGTCAGATTGCCATCTTTATTGGAAGAGCGTCCAACATTTATCCACTCTCCTTCCTTCTCAATCTTGGCCGTAGGCACAAGATTAAAGGAAACTTCCAGCACATGATGATGTTTGCAGGTATGAGAGCATGTATTTATTTCATATATGACTAACAATATAAACTCAGGGACAGTGCGATTTGGTTTGGTGGTTTTCCAGATTTCATGATGGTATGAAACTCTACAGGCCTGCGTGGAGCAATGGCATTTGCCCTGGCCATTCGGGATACAGCCACCTATGCCCGCCAGATGATGTTCACCACAACGCTGCTAATTGTCTTCTTCACCGTGTGGGTGTTTGGTGGTGGAACCACCCCGATGCTGTCATGGCTGTACATCAGGTAATATGGAATATAAAATTGTTTTTTCTATTAT
>OMLC01040338.1:13495-29280 GCA_900302585.1 Regalecus glesne
CATGATTTCTCTCTCTCTCTCTCTCTCTCTCTCTCTCTCTCTCTCTCTCTATCTATCCATCTCTCTATCACTTGTGTATGTTGTAGGAAAAATGCTTTAATAGCAGCCATACTTCTGAGAAAGTTTTCTGAGTGTCTTTGAAATGCTGCTGATTTTGTATGGAAAAGGAACATCCATGAGTCATCATTATGCAGCATTCGCAATGACAGCTGTATCCAAAGATTGCGGGAAGCTAAGGATTGACAAACTAATGTCACTGGCAGACATGATTTTAGTGGCATTTCAGAGACACAGCAGACTTCTCAGCACTGCCTGCTAATGGAGTGTTATTCTGTGACTGTCTCTATAAGATGTCTGTCGTTAAGAGCTTGGGTTTTCCTTTAACGCACACACAGTTTAAAGAGTTGACTCATAAAAAAACAAGTGTGCATATAGACAGATAGATGGATAGATAGATGTTTCCATCAGTTTTAAGCAAACAAACATGCCTTATCAACAACATGTAAACTACTCCACCATGGTCTTTCCTGCCTCTTGGTGATGACCAGGAGATGGAGTAAGAGTTCTTCACTGCTACTGACCTCATGAACTTTATGAGACTTATTGTATTTGACAATCATCCCCCATCCTAGAGGGATGATTGTCATCCCATCACCCTAAGGGCACATCGGTTAGGAGGTAGGGGGGTCATCTAGTAATCAGAGACTGGTGGTTTGATCCCCTGCAGAAAGCATGTTGATGTGTCCTTGAACAAGATGCTGAACCCCTAACTGCTCTCAGAGTACCACAAGGCAGCTGTGCTCACTACTGCTATACAATAAGATGAGTTAAATGCAGAGGACAAATCCTAACCACCTTGGTAGTGTGGCAAATAAAACAATTCTATTCGTCCTTCATCACAAGGACAGCCATACCATTGAATATTGTAGCAATGGCTTTTAAAATCCGGGATCACTGCTGAGCTAGAGGGGACACTGAATCTACAGTCAAATCAACTGTGAAATAATTGTTTTATTTCAGCTACCGTTGCATGAGTTGTCTCCTTGGGTATAGATGTATGTAACTCGATGTGGCGTTGTTATCCACTGGTCGAGCTTCCTCATTAAGAGCTTTAGTAAAATGGATGTCCGTCTGCCTGGAGTTTGGCATCTCCATTTTGGTTTGAGCAGGACGTGTTCAGAACAGTCATTTATCTCATTAAAGCGGATTATTGGCTCATGGTGTGTATGACAGCAGCTGCCTGGGCTAAAGGGCTTTAATATGAGTAGTGCCGCCTCAGACTTGGCAGCATCTATTGTTCGTAGGGGGTTTAAGAGAGTTGCCAAAATTTCCTCTTGCAGCCATTGCCATGGTAACTGGGACATGTAGGGCAGGACAGGCAGATCAAAGCCATGCTCATCTGTGATCCTGATAACAATCCTCAGCATATTAACCCAAGGATGCATACTAGGGATCTTTCACTGGCATATTATGGGGTTGAAATTCAGAATTTGTCACAGGGTGATACGCAGGCTTACCATCTAATAATGAGTAACTGCTACCCAAGATTTCCAATGAAATGAGGACGCATGTAATTGGGGGAGTTTTATTTAAACTTATTTGGGTTGGTGTTATATTTTGAATTAGTCGAAAGTTCAATGTGAAGATGTTGGCTTTGACAATGTTGATGGAGAAACATAGAGAAGGTCAGGAGGAGTTACATTGTGTCTTTGGGGATTTAGAGAAAGCTTATGACAGGTTGCTGAGAGAGGAGGTGTAGCACTGTATGAGGAAGTCAGGAGTGGCAGAGAAGCATATGAGTGGTGCTGAATATGTATGAGGGCAGTGGGACAGTGGTGAGGTGTGCGGTGGGAATGACAAATGGGTTCATGGTGGAGGTGGGGTTACGTCCAGGATCAGCTCTGAGCCCTTTCTAGTTTGCAATGGTGATGGACAGGTTGACAGATGAGCTCAGGCATGAGTCTCTGTGGACAAGCAGATGACATTATGATTGCAGTAAGAGTAGAGAGCTGGTTGAGGAGAGCCTGGCGAGGTGGAGGAATGAAAGTCAGTAGGAGCAAGATGGAATATGCTTGAATGAGAGGGAGGATAGCAGAATGGTTAGGGCACATGGAGTAGTGATAAGGATTAATTTAAATGCTTGAGGTAAATTGTTCAAAGTAACGGGGAGTGCAGAAGAGAGGTGAAGAAGAGAGTGCAAGCAGGGTGGAATGGGGGGAGAAGAGTGTCAGGGGTGATTTGTGACAGAAGAGTACCAGCAAGAGTGAAAGGGAAGGGTTACACGATGTTAGTGAGACCAGCTATGTTGTACTACTTGTAGGTGGTGGCACTGACAAAAAAGACAGGAGGAGGGAGCTGAGCTGGAGATGCTAAGATTTTGTTGGAGGTGAAGAAAAAGACAGAATTAAGAACCAGTATATTAGAGGGACAGCTCAGGTTGGGTGGTTTGGCAACAAAGCAAGAGAAGCCAGACTGAGATGGTCTGGACATGTGTGGAGGAGAGATGCTGGTATACTGGGGGAAGGATGCTGAATATGGAGCTGCCAGACAAGAGGAGAAGAGGAAGACCAAAGAGGAGGTTTATGATGTGGTGAGGGAGGACATGCAGAAAGATGGAGAGGACAGGAAGAAATGGAGATGGATGATCTCCTGTGGCGACCCCGAATGGGAGAAGCTAAAAAAAAGGGAATAAGTATTCAGAGTGGTGTGTGTATGATATCATCAATCCACTCAGAATAGAAATAGCTGGTGTTAGGGAGAGATGTAACCAGGGGAAGGGGAAAGGAGATGAGTGTATATGTGCATTGGGAGGGGGGGTAGCAGTGATGCAGCAAATTTAAACCAAGTGGAGCGAAGCCATTCAGGGAGCAGGGAGGAGGAGCTTTGCTTCCCTAGTAATCACTGGTATTGAAGTGCACACTGGTTCAGTGACCAGGTGATTATCCATCCCTCAAGTCAAATACTTTAAGATTTAAATCCTGGACGAGTTTGATCAAGTGACTAGGATGTGAATAGATGATTATAAGATGACAATTTGGGCAACTATGTGTAGTGATCTTTGGTGAAAGGACAAAGATAATGGCTAAAATTCTACTCTTGATAGTTGGTGTCCATCTTTTTCATGCAGTATGCAGTTTTCTTCTGTTAGTCTGCCTTGTTCTTTCATTTATGTTAATTGCTATAATTGGAAGAATTGGGAGTGTGTGATTCCTACATGCCTCATGGATTTTCTTCAGCCCATAGCATCTGATGAATATCCATGGCAGCATCTATACATCTCTTCAAAAAAATGACTCGTATTTTGTCCAGGCTGTTTCCAGACACTATTTTCATTGTTGTTTTTTTTTCAGTGTACCTTCATAAACCGCACGGTTGAACATGACAGGTGTTATAGCACTTCCTTTTTTAACCAATGATTTTCAACTTTGCGACATCCTTTGACCAATGACAGAGCTGGAGACAGCACAGAGCTACAGAACCAACGTCCGCATCACAAGTACCAGTACATCAGGTGCTGTATGTGATTACGTGCATTTTTTTTTTCCTCTACACGGTGGCGGGTTGGTGCGTGGTTTCCTATGATACAGTCATTTCACTGTTTTCATTGTTCATTCCTTTGGTGCTGGAATGGGGTAACATGGAGGCCATTGCGATCGAGGGAATGGCCGAGTGAATGCCCAGGATTTTACTGATCACTGCAATTTCTATTCCAATTCACCGTGTGATTTTGAAAATGCACTGTGGGGGGAAACCTGTAATGCATGTGGGATTTGCTTTTGTAAGACCTGTGATGGACTGCTGCTGTGGACAACACATGTTTTTAGGTGTGGGGTGGAGATGGGTTAGAGGAGTATAAAAATGGGCCCTGCAATTATTCTGGAGGACTAGTTTGTGGGTTTTAAATGGAAAATTGTAATCTAGAAACTCCCATTATGAACACGATGAAATCTTAGTAATGCATTATTGAATAGTCATTATGGTGTTGACTTAAGATTACTCTCAGGGGCGGCATAGCTCAGTGGGTAGAGCGGTCGCCTGGCGATCAGAAGGTTGTAGGTTCGATCCCCGGTCCTGCATACAGCATGTCGAGGTGTCCTTGAGCAAGACACTTAACCCCTAACTGCTCCCCGAGCACCATATGTTGGCAGCTCACTGCTCCTATACAATAGGTTGGGTCAAAAATACAGAGAAATCCACATTTCTCCTTGTGGGACTGATGAGTGAGACTTTTATTCATTTATTTATTTATCAGTAGAGCTAGCAGCGTTAGCCACCATGTTGCTAATATAGGATATTCCTTTATTAGTCCCACAGCAGGAGGTTTGCCGTGTTGGAGCAGATAGGTTGAAATAACAGAATTGGCAGTTGAAATTGAATATATAATTATTCTTATCCCACAGTGAATTAATCTTGACTTGGTATTGCACATCTTGCTGCACGCTGACATGAAATACTTCATGGTGTGCAGGCCAGTTATCCTCAGTGTTGGTGTGTATGTGGCCCACCAGGGGAGCAGTGCTGCTTATAGTCTGACAGCTGCAGGAAGGAAGGAGCTGTGATGAAGCTCCTTCACACACTTCAGACGCAGCAGTCTGTCACTGGAGGAGCTCTCCAGAGCACCAAGGGGATCCTGTGTGGGGTGAGATCCATTGTCCATCATGGATGAGGGCTCAGCCATCATCCTCCTTTCTCCCAACACCTCCACGGTGTTGAGGGGGCGTCCTGGGACAGAGCTAGTTCTCTAGATCAGTGTGTTAAGTCTCTTCCTCTGCAGCTGAGACCCTGCTACCCCAACAGACCATAACATGTCTTGAGGAGTGACCCCTGACCTCCAGAAGACCTGTCTCCTCAGCAGATCCAGTCTGCTCTGGTCCTCCTTGTAGAGTCTGTTGTGTGATCAGTCCGGTTTATTGTTCAGGTGAACACCAGGTACTTGTAAGGTGTCACCGTCTCCATCCCCTGGATGTTCATTGGTCTCGGGTCAGTGTGAGGACGTGTGGAAATCCACCGCCCTGTCTCTGGTTTTAAGTGTGTTGATCTGGAGGCAGTTCCACTGGTACCACAGTCCTGAACTGGTTATCTTCCTCCCTGTCATCCCCATCTGTGATGAGGCTGATGACCGCAGCCATCAGAGAACTTCTCTCAACAGATGGAGCTACGCTTGATCCGGTGCTGCCGGTACGCTGACATCCCCAGAATTTCACTTTTGCAGCCATACATGTGAAAGCTGTTTTCAGTAGTTTTGGTTGATTTTGCTTCTCCTAAGTGTCATTGAGAACAACTGCTGCAGAATTGACCTTTTCCCAACACATGACCTCTGCACGAGGTTAAAGTTCAAAATCACTGCATTGACAGTGATTGGCTAACACAAGCAACCATCTTTCTATGCTGCATTAAGGTTGCTTTGTCGTTTAAGGTAGATTGCATAATGAAGGTTTGCTTGGGGGCACAGTGGACGCTTCACGGGCCTCTTCCCCACACACCTCGGGCTCAGGGCCTGTGGACCATTGACTATAGAACCCAACACACCACCCGACCTCTCCTGACTGGATGGAGGTGTGTCAGTCAGCAGAATCTGCTGCTGCAGTGTTGAGCTGAAAGGAAAGTTCACACTCTCAGGGCTGTCCGTCACATGGTCTGTGGTGCTTGTATGGATCAGTAAGATGTCGGACCTCTCCCTGCCTTACTTGCTGTGACCCACTTAGCCCACCCATTGCATCTACAGACCCGATGATGAATTGGACAGAAAACCTAAAACTAGACTTTAAACCTTTTGAGACACATTCTGAGCTCACCCTCCACGGTCCTGCCATCATCTGACATTCCAGTGATTCCAACCCAACATGCGGTCGACTCGGACACTGGTGTTAGCAGAGAAATTGATGACACACACTCTCACAGCCATGTTGTGTCCTGGTGTCACATGGCAGGTTCTGTTCCCAGGTGCTGGCTTGGAGAACAGGGCCAGAAATGCTATTGGATTGCTGTTAAAACTGAAGTCAATTGCCTTTATTAAGAAGAGAAGCGAACACAGTTTCCATATGCAATTCTGAACTGAAATTACACAGGTACTGGCCAAAAAACGACCCCTTATTACTGGCAAGTAGGTTTGCCGTACAGATGTAGAAAATAATTCAGACATTTCTCTACATAGCTCAACAAGAATTGCAGACAGATACTTCTGGTTCATACAGTATATGGTACTACAATATTTATTTTTATGCATTACATGATGATCAACAAACTGACAAATGATCTTTGTCCATAAATCCAATGCAGAGATAACCGAGTCAAGACTACCCCAGTAATGTATTGAGCACTACAGATCTTGCAAATCAGATTTTACATTTATATATACATAATGTATATGTACATATATTTTTGCACTACACTTGCAATGTTGGACACTGATGTTCAGAAGTTGGCAAGATATATATAAACCCTTCATAATCAAGAGAGACCATATGCTGATACCAGCAAAACAACCATAAGGGATAGAAAATAATGCTGAGTCCATACAAACAGAAAACATGGTGAACTTGAGTCACACACTAAACCCACGGAAGGAATGCAGTGAAATTCTCATCCACACACTCACACAAACACACACTGTTCTCATAAACCTGCATACAGAGGACTGTTTAACTTGGTGCCAAAGAATTTCTACCGTCTCTGACAGATCTCTGGTATGAGAGGTGGTGGGACCATCAAGGGCAACTGGAGAGATTTCATGATGTGGCCATTTTACTTATCAATTACCAGGACAATAGAAAGAAGATATTTTCCTTCTTTTAAGTTGTGCAACTATACGTATTTTACAAATACAGGCAACTTGAGTTGTTTCTCTTAACTTTACTTAGACATGTACTCCCTCTCTCGGTCCGTTGTGGTGGGGTATGCTGGGACGAAGTGGAGTTTAGAGGATGAAGGCCAGGTGGAGTGGCTGATAGGCCAGAGAAAAGGGAGGTGGATATGGGGGAGTGCAACTGGGGTGTGATTCTCAGCAGCATCCCCCTGAGGAAGGCTTGACAGTGGTGCCGGGGGTCAGCTTGACATTGGGCTTGTCCCCTCCACCTGCCGTGGCCCCAGGACCCATCCTCTTCTTGATCTCAGCCGCCATGGTCATGAAGGCCTGCTCCACATTAGTGGCATTCTTGGCACTGGTTTCCAAAAAGGGGATGCCGAGGGAGTCGGCAAACTCCTAGAGAGAGAGAGAGAGGAAACATGAAACGGGCTGCCTGGTTGTGCATCATTCAGGTTAATTCCTGGGCTCACTTGTCTGAGGCTCCTACCTTTGCTGTTGTGTAGTCCACCACCTTCTTTGTCGTCAGGTCACACTTGTTTCCAACCAATAGCTTGTTGACATTTTCACTGGCGTAGCGATCGATTTCTTGTAGCCATTGTTTTACATTGTTGAAGGACTCCTGAGACCAGGATGAGAGACAGGAAAATATCAGTCGACGTGGCTTTAGGAACAGCCTCTCACTGTTACGTGTTCAATATCAAATTACTTTTGAGAAGCAGACCGATATCACATGACTCCAACAACCACATTCATGCTACATCACGACTGTGGCACGAGCCCAGATGTGTTGTGGTACTGTGGTTCTGGTAAGATGGGGATATAGCTTAAATATCGTCATTTCCTGCTCTTAAAGGCTGTATTACAGTAAAGTCAGACCATTCACTGAACTTATCTGACAGGTTCTAGCTGTGTGAAATGAAGCCGCCTCACTGGGTCATTGTATTCCAACAATGAAACGGGTCCTCTGCATTTAACCCGTCCTATTGCATAGGAGCAGTGGGCAGCCACAGTACCTGAGGAGCAGTCAGGGGTTCACTGTCTTGCTCAATTACACTTGAACATGTTCTCTGGAGGAGCCGGGGATCAAACCAGCAACCTTTTGATTACTCGACGACCCCTCTGCCCCCTGAGCCATGGTCTGAAAACAAACCTCTTTTCAAAGGTTTTGAATCACCCAAACCCCGAGAGGCTCTTGACCATACATATATTAGGCTGCTAGGCCCAGTGGGATGTGAAATTAGCTCCAGGCTTACTGCCTGATGGGGAGTCAAATAAAAGCAAGACAGTATTATTCACTGAGAAGCAAAATGGGTTTTAAATGCTCAGTGGCTACCCGACGCCATGGCGGGATGAACTGACGAGTCCATCCACCAGCGTCTCAAATCTAGACGTATTGGGTGTGTGTTAATTTCCTGCCCTGTGTGTGTGACCGACCTGGTCTGTGACATCGTAGACTACGATGATACCGTGAGCACCTCTGTAGTAGCTGGATGTGATTGTTCGAAACCGTTCTTGCCCTGCTGTGTCCCACTGAACAAAGAGAGCAGAAGAAGAAAACACAGATTCAAACTTGGTGAGCAGTTTCACAAGCTGTGGAGAGAAATGTGATGTCTGTGAAAGGAACCAATAACCTTCAAAACCCGGTACAAAGTTAACAAAAATCTGAAGTTCCGCTGACGTGCTTGTGTCAATACAAAAAAGAGGTGAACCGGTTCCACGGGATCAGAAGTTTAAGAAACGTTTGGTCACTCAGACAGATGACGTCTGCAGTCTGAGCTGAAGATGCCTTTTGGTGATTCCCTTACCTGGATTATTGAACATGCAGCACAACAAGGCTGTGTCTCCAGTACTGCAGAGGGATTTAACTGACAGCATAGCAGACCCTATGAAACCAGCAACCACTGTAACTGACAGCTGGATGCAGAACTCGGACCTTGGTACCAACTAGCACCATTCAACTAAAGTGCAGTGAAAATGTAAAACATGCACTTGGGTGTGTTTTGGTTTGGCAGGCTGTGGGAGGAATGAGGGGAATGTGTCTTAAGGCTACTCACAATCTGAAGTTTGATAGTCTTCCCATCTAGTTCTATGGTTCGTATTTTGAAGTCCACACCGATAGTGCTTATGTAGCTTTCTGTGTATGTGTCATCCTGTGGAGAGGAGAGAGAGGAGTCAATTAGCCATCGCCAACATTTCCAAGATCATTTGCTCTCTGAGTTCATGAAGTACTGCCAGTATTTGCATGAGTGAAAGGAGACAACAACTTGGAACAAAGATGACCTTAAAACCCAAACAGATAATTCAATGGCACTGTCCAGCGGGCCATCCCCTTGCTGTAGCCAATCACCAGACAGAGGGAACTGGAGAGATCACCCGTGACGTTTTACTTACTGCAAATCGGAGGAGAAGGCAAGACTTTCCAACACCGGAGTCACCAATCAGGAGCAGCTTGAATAAATAGTCACTGATAGATGACAGAAATGGACAGAGAGAATACAGGTTAGACCAACTTACACGGCCTCAACTACGGCAGAACTCGAGAAGTCCGGCATAGCTCAGTGGGTAGAGTGGTTGTCTAATTATTGGAAGGTTGCAGGTTCAATCCCTGGTCCTGCAGAAAGCATGTCACTGAACCCCTAACTGCCTCCCGAGCACCACATGGCAGCTCCTATACAATAGGATGGGTTAAATGCAGAGAACACATTCCACCTGCCTATGTCGTGTGGCAATAAACCGGTAAAAATAAAGTCCTTCAGCAGACTGCAGTACTTTTTTGAAAAGGTAAGTAGAAGAACTTTAATGGATTGTTCTGGTGTTAAATGTGTCTTCCTGAAACACTTATCAATATTCTCTAAGAAAGAACTCCACAGCAGACGAGGCAGAGCAGCGTGAGGTCAAACTCCACTGTTAAAACTGATCCGCGCCTTAAGAACCTTCGCAGAGTGCCCTGCATGCCATGTAAACCCTCAGACTGAAAAGAAAAATGGACGGTCAGATCCAGCGACTGAATCGGTTTGCCTGCATGTGGCTTGTGTCAGATAGTCCTGTTTTCTGTGGTATGTGCCTGGGATCTTCAACGGTCATGTGCAGCAGAGGAAAAATAAATCGGTGGCCGGGGTGTACGACTGTCACTGAACAGTGCATGTATAGATCACTGGGCAGCACAGCAGACTTGGAGTACAGCAAGTGAATTAGAAACTGATAGGACTCCTCATCTGTGGTTTGGTTTTGCATGTCAAACATTTCATGATAAACTGGACTCGTGCAAAGGACACCGGGAAGATTTATTTATTCATTTGCATTGTGCATAGAGTGAAATGGGTTCTCTGCTTTGACCCATCCTATTGTATAGGAGCAGTGAGCAGCTGCAGTGCCCTGGAAGCAGTTAAGGGTTCAGTGTCTTGCTCAAGGACACTTCAACACACTCTCTGCAGGGGATCAAACCATCAACCCTCTGACTGCTAGATAACCACTCTACCTCCTGAGCTATGCTCCTCATTACCAAATGATGCTGTCCAACATTTAAACTGCTCTAAAAGAAATCATCCCTCCCATACCCCGAAAACCCATGTTTACTCCATCTCCCGTTTTCTCTGTCTCGCTCTGTCTGTCTGTCTGTCTGTCTGTCTGTCTCTCTCTGTCTCTCTCTCTCTCTCTCTCTCCAGATGTGGACATGGATCTGTCTGAAAGCCCTCAGACCTGAGCTGATATATTGCCTTTAAGAAACAGTGCATTGTGGGTAGAACATTACAGCATAGGCATGGACACAGCAAAACAAATGCATGTAGCACCAGATAGAGACAAACAATGTGAGGAGGAAAATCAGCTAAGTGAATTAGGAGTGTCAGGCTCCACTTGTTGACCTTCTTTAATTCTGAGCTCAGAATAACGCAGAAGTTGAAACTCATTTAAGAATGAGTTTGTGGGAAAATGTGAAAGTCTGAACACTGGGGTGTCTACTTTAGTCGACCCATTCACACTGGTTCAGGCTCAGGTTATTTAAATACTCCAGCGGCTCTGAACTGCGGTGGCTACAGGAACTTACACCTGAAGTTGAACTTGAATATACAAGCAGGGCTCTTCCCCAGTAGTGGGTCTGTTGTGTAGAAACTACAGATATACCCAGAGGAGGCCGTGGGGACTGCCTAGTCCAGTGGACATCAGTTGACTAGGCAGTCCTTCCATGTGGACTGAGCTACATGGCTTTATACTTCATATGTGAGGTGGGTGAAGGCAACTCAGGCCACCTCAACATGCAGCCTGAGCACTTGGCTCTCTAGATGCATGGAGTGGATTCTCACCCACACTTACAGCTCTCTGCTTGTAATGGGCTCCCCCTAGACACATGCTAATGCTAAGCACAAACAACCTGCTGACTCAACCTGGCACCATGGCGGTCGTTTGTGCTGTGGATTGTGGACGAATGGCTTTGTCTTGGAATTGGTAGCAAGGTGTGGTCGTGTCCCTCCCTAGTGACTGTGATCATACTGTCGTCTTCCCTCTGTAGCAGCGGTTCCCAAATTCGCAGCCCAAACTCCCAAAACCTTCTAAAAGGACACAAGCTAGCATACTTATAGCTGCATTAAAGCTATCAAATCCTACCCAAACAATCAGAACACACATAACAACACATTCAACAGACCACATGTGAAGGAAACAAACTACAATACACCAAAGTCACACATCAGCCCTCTCCTTTAAAAAGCACAGCTGGGTGAGGACATGCACACAGGGCTCAGAGGCCTCAGCAGCAGAGACGGGGGGGGAATGCTGATATATCTTCAGCTGGAGTAAAGGAACACTTCACCATGTTTAAATGACAGTTAACCACAGTAGTCACATCAGTGACTTGATCACATTTCAATAAAGCTACATACGATTCATCCCCAGTACAACACCATACCCCCTGGATGCAGCTCGGGCAGGCCCAGGGTAATCCCTGGTCTATAGTATATTAGTTTAGGATTGTCCAGCTTGTTTAGAGGGAGGTGGCCTGGTTAGAGAGAGGGGGTCCTGAGCTGCTGCACCAGCTGTGTTTAAAGCCAAACCAGTTAAGCCTACCAGTACCAGTACCTGAGTCTAAATGACAGGTTGTAGCACACAGAGTTCAGTTGAGACTACATATTCTATACCTACATACTGACAGCTGGGGGCGGCATGGCTCAGTGGGTAGAGCAGTCATCTGATAATCAGAAGGTTGCAGGTTCGATCCCCGGTCCTGCAGAGAAGTGTGTCGGGGTGCCCTTGAGCAAGACACTGTTCCCCTAACTGCTCTGCCCTGTGATAGGCTGGTGACCTATACAGGGTGTACCCCGCCTTTCACCCAATGAGAACGGAGATAGGCTCCAGTTCCCCGAGACCTTGTTTCAGATAAGCGGTGGATGATGGATGGATACTGGCAGGTGTGGCCATAGTATTGACAGATTCATGCTAACATTCTTAGCAGACAGCACAACAGCAGTAGCTACAACACACCAACAAAGAAGACGGGTCTCACTTAGGGAACCTGGGATGACTATTTCTAGACCAAAGAAAAGACGTTTGATATTAACACAATTTACAATAAGCTACATTCCCTGGGTCCACGACCCGACACTGGATAAGTGGTGGATGATGGATGGATGGATGGTTGGATGGGTGGATACATCCCCTGGATGCAGAGTGTGCGGTTGTCATCTGTACCTGTTATTGGCTGGCAGGGCTGCTGTGTTCCTCTATGTTTACGTGGACAGACCATATCTGAATAGCTGGCTGCTATAGGTGGACATATAACACTATGGTGTCTGTATAGGGAACTAACTTACACATAATAAGACTTCAAAAGCTACATTACTTCAACTACCACCCAAAGCAGTGAATAGCTAGTTAGCAACATTTTAAACAGGTCTCTATCAATAATAATAATCTACTGTATAGGGACAGTGCATACTAATGAAATGTAAATATGTCGGATTTAACCAGCAGGCTAATTTTCATCTGTTTCTCTAGCCTTTAGGGGTTCGGTGTCCGGGTCAAGGACACGTCGATATGCTTTCTGAAGGAACCGGGGTTTGAACCACTAATCTTCCAACTATTGGATGACCACCTTACCTCCTGGGCTATCCCACCCCTCAAGGTAAGGTCTTAAGGTCTTCGTATTAACAGACAAACTTCATCTTTTGCAATGGTTTCATGGTGTATGGCACAACACTACCAGGCCCACAAAGCCCTGGGTTAAGGAATATATCTCATTTGAATGCTCATTCAATCCCAGCAGTGCTGTTAATGTAAATGTCAGTTGAGCATGTCTGACTGACCTCTAAAGATATGATAGGCAGATGCATAAAGTCATCCAGGCTCAAATCACAGCTCACCTGGGCACAGCCAACTATTCAGTGTTAATGTACCACCTGGGAAATGTTTCTCTACATGCATCTCCTTGATCAAGACACTTTCCTGATCCACTCCATTCAAATATCTAAGGGTCGTTAACCTTGTAAGTCCTGATCGTGGTTTAGTGAAGACATCCATCAAGGCTGCCAGAATATTACAAGTGGTCCATCTCTACATGTCACCATCCGTCCCCACCTTGTAGAAGTGGACACAGACTAACATGGAGCTTGTGGGATTAAGGCCAGATGCCCTTCCAGGCACCCAGCAGAAGGTTTGAACCCTCAACATCTGGCTTATCAGTTACTGAAGCCTCCATCACTGAGCTACCATGGCTGCCAGACAATAGGAAAAGCATGATAAAAGGGACAACTGATTTAAAAAGAGAAAGAGTAGAAGAAAGAGCTTCAGACAGAAACAGACCAATCTGAATGTCTGGACTTCCTGAATCTTTCATCGGCTGCAGGTTTTAGTCACAGAAGGAGCTGATCAGCATCTGAATCATAGATGTCACATCACTGTATGGTTGCTGACAGGAGTCTACTTTCCAAGCAAGCAAAACAGAAATAGGAACACGGCTGAGCTCAGCAACATTTTCAGACAGAACTATATCTTGGAGTTTACCAGATCATGTGATACTGACCATATGAAATCAACTTAATAGACAGAGCAAAAAGTCCCTTCACTTCTGAGCAAGGCGCTAGAGTACAGATTTGACAGATGCTCATCTGGGTTCTTCTCATCTATAAAATACAATGCCCAGGGCCGAGGGTGACGTTTCTACCAAATGCAGGGCCTCTACCTAGAGACCCAGTTCAATGTATGCAGCATCCAAAACAACCAACAAACACCATCTCTTACGAGAAGCCTCACTGAGAGGGGTTGAAACACCGGTTTGGGCTAAAAAAGGAAATTCAAAGGGTGTAAGATTGTACGGTTGCAGTTTGTGCATAAAGGTAGAACCATCTTGTCAGGAGGGCAAAAACTACTCCACTGACTCCCTCCTGAGTACTACAAACCACTGATATCAACTGATATCTGTGGTTTGCATATCTGCATTATTTAGATCAGATTCTTGCAACAAGATAAGATGCAAACACAACCTTCTTTTAAGGGATTATCTTTATCAGTGTGAGTGAGCACTACCATTACTGTGCTCAAGATGAGATTACGACTTGTTTGGACAAAAGGGGAAATTTCTTGACTACATTATCTTCTATGTTGTCTTCTCTGGTGGATGCATGGACCTGGGAAGATCGTCTCATTTTGTCCAGGGCAGCCCGAGCCCTCCCGTTGGGATGCATGGTTTCCAATAAATAAAAGATAAGATACAGCCATCACAGAATAGTTCCAGTTATAAGATCTGATGACGGCATCCTTTTCTAAAATGAAACCCAGCAGCCGTAATACTGCTACTTCATTCACAAAAACCAATATAAGTATGGCAGACAGCCCTATCTGGCCAAAATACATGTAGTATTACATGTATTCATGTGAGAGGTCCATGTCTCAATTAGTCCCCACGTTGTGGGGGTGCACACAGACTTTGATGGGGCTTGGGGGATTAAGGCTGGATGCCCTTCCTGAGGCCCTGGATTCAAACCCGCAGCCTTCTAGCTCATCAGTTCCCAAAGTGCACGCTCTACCACCGAGTTACCACAGCCCCTATTGTATACATGAATGTGTGGCGTCGCCAAACTTTTAAAGATACCTTTAAGTCATTAAACTCCTGTAAAAGTTCAGTATGCTGTTGTTAACTGACACGTGTGGAAGTTATAATCCATATCAGCAGAGACAACAGCACTGCACACTTCTGACAGCAAATACAGCCTGGGAGCTTTCCTGCTTCCTACAACAATCTCCTGTTCTTCCTTTTAATCCTTATTAGAAGTTCCTGTCATGTCCACTTCCTTAAACCCATAGCAGGGAACAATGACAGCTCCCGTGCAAGCCAGGCTAGTTACTTATTGTTCGAGAGAACACCGTAGAAGACCGTATGAATCGGGAAGGACAGGAACGACTCCACCAGTCAAGACATGTGAACACATAGACATATGTGATACTTTAAACGCATAGAAAAATCCTCTGTTGCAACCTTAAAAATTCAATTTGCCTTCATTCTGTAAACACATCTGTCAATAAGTGCATCAGATACTTGTAACTATGCTAATGCTGGCATGTAATTATGCTATACCGACATTCCTGACTCCAGACTCAGTAACATCATTGTGAAGAACACCAAGGTTTCATTTTCCCTCGGACAGCCTTATCACATGCGCCACATAGGGAGTGTGATCACATGGTAGAGAAAGTTCTGGATTCGACACAACCATGGAGCAAAAGCATGAGAACTTTCCATGCTGCCACTTAAATTAAGTTAGAAATTAAGTGGGAGCACAGTAATTCAGAAATCAATAAGCAATGAGATGTGAACGCTGAATGATAGTACAGGTTGTTTGAAGGGTGTGGAAATTAACAAATAAGCTCAGTAAAGTCACACAAAAACCTGATCATCTGACCTAAATCAGGGACGCCCTGTGAGGACAACACAGAGAGAGAGAGAGAGAGAGAGAGAGAGAGAGAGAGAGAGAGAGAAGGAGAGAGAGATGGT
>OMLC01040342.1:5496-24226 GCA_900302585.1 Regalecus glesne
AGGGAGAGGGGTCAGGGACAGATGCAATAGAGAGGGGAATAGTTAGGCAGACAATGGGGGAAAGCATCAGATCTTTTCCCCACCTTTAATGTATGGTTCATATGCATACGTATTCACAGGGTATCCTGGATAATGGAGGTGCACTCTGATTTCATTCATTAAGATCCTCCCACTTGTAGCAATATCATCAACTAACATCTAACATCTTCAAACAAGCCTCACAAGAAAAATATTGGTATCCAAAGTGGAGCAGGATCACCCTCCTGGCTACTGAAACAGGACCAATGTAGATTTCTATCCAATCACCCCACTGCATATCTGTCAATGTGCACCCTAATGGCCATGTCATGTGGATATGGTACATACTCGTATTTCAGATTTCTACATAATACTCTCCTTTATAGAGACAGTGCATATTAATGAACATTTAGAATATAAATACAATCAGATTTAGCAACCAGGCTATTTTTCATCTGATTTACCTCATGCAGTTAGGGGTCCAATGTCTTGCTCAAGAACTCTTCGACACGGTTTCTGAAGGAACCAGGGATTGAACCACCGATTGACCACCTTACCTCCTGAGCTATGCCCGCCCCCCCAGTACACAATAATCAAGATATCTGTATAAACTGAACTCTGATGAAACGCCTCATAATCAGACCTCCTGTTTGAATGTCAATGTATTCTCTGTTATGACAAAATTCAGGAGGAGATTTGGTTGAGTTTATCTCAGGATTTATCTCCCCCTTTGACTGCTCATTACATTAAGTTCTTAAAATACTCTAATAGATTATTCCCTTTGTCTTGTCTCATCTTGAGCAGAATCAAGAATAATTATGAATTCTCAAACAGGTCTCAGATGTTGCACAAGAATGTCATCACTTTATGTTGTAAGCTAAAGTCTGTTTTACCATTACATTCCTTTTCTCAGGGTAGCATAAAATTTCCCTCTCAATTTTCACCCCATTGTCTTTAATGAGGTAGCCTTAGGCAACAAAAGTCAATATAAAAGTCAGTATAAGTCAAATGATCATCATTTGATTTAAAAAAATCTGACATTTAAATTAATCTAATTAAATAAGGAACATGGCAATAGCAATAGATATTTTAAGAACATCCAACCTAGTCATAAATGTTAGACATAGAAGTGTAACCTAAATAGCACATAAGAGCGACCACAACCATGTTTATGAATGCATTAAATACTAGAGACTGATCAGCTCTTTCTATTTTTGCACTCTATAGAAAGACACCATTGACAAATATTTTTTTCTTTAAAGTTTAAATGAAATTGATAATGCCTTTATAACCTTTTTACATCACAATCCCTGTCATATTGTGCACCTATTTAATAATGAGAGGCCCATTTTACATGTATCAATTAGTCCCCACACTGTGGGGATGGAATGGACTTTGATGGAGCTTGGGGGATTAAGGCCAATTGCCCTTCTGGATGCCCCATAGTGGGTTCAAACCCAATGTCTCTGGCTTGTGAAATGCCTTAAGCACGTGTTCTACCACGGAGCTATTTGGCAATACATGCCATAAACAAAAAAGATCCCTTTCTTTGCATTTTTATATATCAAAATCCAAATATAACGCATACATACGTAGGCTTGCACCAAACAATTTCAACCAAAAAGATAACATCCACACACCAATCTAGATTTGACTTTAGCAGAGCTAAAATTCAGTACAGAAGTTAGCTAGCTAGCAACATATCCACTTTTCAACATTCAAATCAAATTCCAGGTTATGTATCTTCTGTCTGTCATGTTCCACTCGGAAATACGTCACTTTTACGTGTAACCGGGGGATCATTTAAAGACATCTGTACAAATACTTTTAATCTGCCACGTTGCTCTGTTTTAGTCTAATTCAGATTATGCAACCTAACTTGAAATTAATGAAAGCCTCAACATTCAGTTTGAAAAAAGTAAAACAACAACTCAATTATTCGGTTTGCTGGTAAATAATTCAAATTACTACTTTCACGTCCCATATGGTAGTCTCAACCACACAAACTGATTGGTCAGAGACGCATACTGAGCATGCTTAAAATTCCCATAAAGCATTTAAACCACTGTCAGTCAGACAGTAAAAACAGCATCTGTCAGCATCTGGGGTATTTGTGTGTTGAGTATGTGATTTTGTGCCTGGAAAGTCTTCAAAATGCAACAAGAAGGTTCCATAGTTAAAATAGCTGCATGGAAAAAAAGCTAATGAAAACTAATGGTGCTAATTTACAAATGACTATAACATATTGGTGTTAATATGAAAAAGTTTGAGAATGCCAACAAACAAGTATGGGCAGTTAGAGCATTAAAGTCTACTACAGTCCCACAATCTGTCAGAATAAACTGTAATGAATATATTGGCATTTAGTGCTCTCATCCACAGCCAATGCATTATGAGAAACAATAGACAGCATTCAGCATTTGAGTCCACATAGAAGAATGAGTCAAACTCAATAGATTCCATGAATAACTAACTATTATGATCATAAACATAAATAGAGGGGCACCACTGCAGTTTACCTGGTAGAGCTTGTACCACCTCATGCTGTCAACCCAGTGGCCTGGGTTCGATTACGACCCGTGCCCTTTGTTGCATGTTATCTTATCTGTTTCTCTCAACTATCCTGTCAAATAAAGGCAGACCCCCCATCAACCCACCCCAAAGAAGAAAAAATAAACAAGAATGGCAACAAATAAAAATTCTGTCCTTTGGACAATTTAATGATACACCTGAAATTCACCATCAATAGGTCTTATAGATACAAAAGGGTCTCCAAATAATTCCGTTACCTGCTAAAGTTGAAGGTAGATCAGAAAATCTTGATCAGCCACAGGCTTCTCTGACAAGTATTTGACTGTTGGGGGGTGCTTATGTTCGAAGGTATATTCAGGGTGGAAATACAGCAAAATAGCTCATTGCATAGATGGCAACCACTGTGATAGGAGCGTACTAATATGTGATTGAACAGCTACCTTTTACACCCTCGTCATGAGTCACAAGCAGATACCAGGGACCCTCAAAGGCCGACTTGAAGTAACTTTTCAACTGTGACATTTCACAGCGGGGATTCCTTGAGTAGCTTTCAGATGAAAAAAAGAAAGAAGCTTCCAGCCTGGAGCTGAGTGGTACTTTGGCACCTTAAAAGATAAAGTCTACTTAAAGCCACCGAGACAGGAACAAGAAGAACATCGTTTGAAAATAATTTCATCGAGGAAAGAATGAGGATTGAATGAAGAATGAAGCAAGAAATGCTCTTTCATACCAATGCCCTCATTTACATCCATATATTTATACACACATTCATATCTTGGAGCTGCTTTATATGACTGCAGTCGATTACAGTTGCCCACCTAGCAACTTCATTGGAGCAGTTGGGGTAGAAGTATTTTTCCTTTGGGGAATAATATAGCGTTGCGTGCAGGGGGAAACTTATTTACTTTTCGAAATCATGCTTTTGCAACCAATGTGGAATTCTTGGTTGTAACCTTTCTGCTAAAACATTCATTTTAGAGGCAGCTACAGCTGCCTCTAAAATACATTAATATTAATAAGAAATGGATGCAAATCATGTCTAACAAAGCCATATTTCATTATATCTTAGAAAGAATACAACCTACTACTTAAGGACAACTAATAACTATCAATCACTGCCTATTTAACAAATACCACTTGACTCTAATAAGTCGTGCTAAAGTTGGACAGGATGGGTGGTCTTGAAATTCTACCCTAGGCAGCATGTAAACAATATACTGAAAACTGCAGACCTGACACAAATTGTGTCATTGTGCACCATACATGGTTACCAGAACTGAATATTTCGAAGGATTATTTTTTCAATGTTTTGATTATATTGAAGCAAAGTAGGGTGAAGTTCATGAAATTTGACTAAAGTAAGCAACAAAAGAAAAAAACACCTGTCCAGCAGGGAATAAAAACCCATGGTAAAAGATAGGGTCAAATCTTTTATGTGTTCCTAAAGAATGCAGAGGCCAATAACAGCAACAGCAGAACAAAATGTCAGCTCAGGAAAATCAACAGCAAAGGTGAGTAAACAAATTTATGAGGATAAAGAAAAGAATGCATGTTGAAAGAAAAGACAGGAAGGAGTTGAAAAGAAGTCTAGGAGGGGAGCTCGATGAAGACTTTGAATCCTTGAGGCGTGATGAGCAGCGTTCAGCACCGCACCACAGTGACCACCACACCACATAAATGCATCATAGGTATGCTTATGTACACACACACACACTCACACACACTCATTTCTATCATTGTCAGCAATTCCATCGGCAAAAACATACATATTATGGTAACACAATCAAAAACACAACAAAATTATATCCAGCAATAAGTAAAAGAAACATGCAGAGATATTGAAGACAACATTGTTAGAACATTATATTAAGAAATATGATGTTGTTTGGTTTATATTTTTTGTGTACCATTTTAATTTTAGAAGGTACTAACACAAACTATGGCAAAAGATTTTTAATAAAGAGGAGTTGATTTTTTCAACTCCCATAGTGTTATATCATAAAATGTTGTCATGTCAGATAGATAGACAGACAGACAGACAGACAATGCATTTTTAAAAATGGGAAATATGACTCACAATATCTCGTCGTTTTGGAATTCCAGAATCCCATGTGTGTCCTCAAAGTCCTCTCCGCCTCCTCTGGCCGTCCCCTCCACCGTCTTGTAGGGCAGCATGACAACACCTCGAGCTCCTGATGTCCTGAGCACCTTTACCTCCATGGTTCCTACACTCTCACTCACATGGCACATGGGCTCATCAAATGTAAAGATGCCAGCATGGTCATCATCAAAGATGGTGACTGTCGCTGTGGAGGGCAAGCCAATGCAGGCAACCGATTCAACATGATTGGCAGAGTCACCTTCCTCGGGCTCCTCCCCATCTGCAGTCAGCACCTTGACATTGGACAGGTGAATCAGGAAGTTCTCATCCTCCTCAAAGATGTCATCATCGATGATGCCCACTCGGATTTCCTTCACTGTCTCACCGGGCTTGAACACCACCACACCTTCAGTGAACTCATAGTCTGAGCCAGCATTGGCTGTGCCATCCTCTGTCCGGAATTCTACGGAAACTGTCTTGGTCAGGTCGCCCCCCCGACGCACCACATTCACAGCCACAGTGCCGCAATTCTCCAAACACTGGTAGGAGCCAGGATCAAAGAAGATTTTGGATATGGGGTCATTTTCACCAGACTCGGAGCGGACCTCATGCATACTGACTGCTTTGCGTGCCTGGTCGGCGGCGTGCTTCTTCAAAATGTTGCCCGCACCAGTCATCAGACGCGTTGCCTGGCAACGATAGAAGGCCCGACTCTTCTGCTGCTGGCTCAAGACCTGGTAGTTGGCCAGTTCTATAAGCTGCTCCACCTATTGTTTTTTTAAAGGAAATACACAACCATCAAATCACTTGGCATGTCTGGCTGACGATTATAATATTGTACATTGTAGAAAATACATCATTATGTCAATATTAATGTATTTCATCCAAAAATACCTTGAAAGAAGTTTCACACCGTTCAAGAGAAAAGTATTAAAATATCCATGCAGAAGAAAAAAACATGACAACTAATACTTATGAAAATTTCAAGCAATGTAAAATAAACAAGAATCTAACAGGACTGCTATTGGTTCACAGCCAGAGCTTAAAAAGAAGTAGTCTATATGAGATATAATTATTCATTCAATTATTCATTCATTGTCTCCGAAGTCCGGTCACGGAGTCATCCTGGACTCTATCCCAGCACTCATTGAAGAAAAAGCAGGGAGACACCCTGTATGGGTCACAATTCCATCACAGCGCAGCCATGGGGTATTAAGGCCAGATGCTCTTCCTGATGCCCCACGGCAGATTTTATCCTGCAGCCTCTAGCTAGTTAGCCCCCAAAGCTACCCTTGAGCTACCACGGCCCCTAACATATTTTACCAAATCTTATTAAGATATCCTATTTATATATCAGAAATTTAAGATGAGAGGATTTTCATGTGTAATATGGGGGTTTGACAAAATAATGGCAATATAAATATATCCTTCTGATAAAAATGATAACAATGATAAATACGGTATGGCAGCATAGCTCAGGAGATAGGCCAGTTGTCTATTAATCAGAATATTCGTGGTTCAATCCCCGGCCCCTGCAGAAAACAAGCTGTCCTTGAGCGAGACATAGAATTCCTAACTGCTCAAGTCCTCAGATTGAATGGCGATCTCTACAGGATATTTCCCCATCTTTCACCAATTGACCGCTGAGATAGGCTCCAGCATGATTTCACAACCCAATTTCAGAGAAGCGGTTGATGATATATAATCATATCATTCTCTAATAATTTTACTACCAGTAAACTATAACACTTATTGTTTGATATCTACCAGCCAGCAATTAACATGTAAGTTTCTCACGGAAATTTAAAAGTTCCTTTAAAATAAACAAATAACCATCTCATACATTGTAAGAGAGATATTGTCTTACAGTATCAATCGATGGCCTAGTGTGCAGGCTGTCCAGTTTGTCCTGCTACCCACCTCTTTATCAGGGTGTTTCTGTTTGAGTTCCTTCAGGATCTTGGCCATGTCTCTTCTGGTCTCTTCCTCATCAAGATCTTTCTCATCTAGATCTAAGCCCAAAGGACCATCCAAGAAGTCAACGCCATGAGAGTTCAGCATCTTTCCATCCATCTCAATGTCCACCTTTGTATCACAAAGAAGACACAGTGTTGCAGACTAATTATAATTGGGGAATATGAGGGTGATACTTACAGACTTGTGTGTAAAAAAGTAATTTAGTATAATGTAGGGAAGTTTGATATTCCATGTATAAATCTAGTTTAGAAGAAGTCACCTGGTGAGTGACGAAACGTTTCTTAATAAACTTCTGATCCAGCTGAACATATTCACCTCTTTTTGTGATTTCCCTACCTGGATTATTGAGCATGCATCAAGACATAAATCTAGTTTGTTTTGACGTTCGGTGTATGCAATGATTTAATCCTAGATTCAAATGAAAATGAAATGTTGAAATGTTGATGGCTGGTGAGTAAAGGGTAAACAGAAACTGCCATTCATGCTATCAAAAATTGAGTTGAAATATAATTTAGGAAATGAATCATTTTAAAAAGAAAACAATGTTGGTTAAATTCAATGTAGAGAGATTGCCTACTTGGAATTGAAGGAATGTTAAGTTAATTCACCCTGCACTTCTATAGAGTCAGATAATTAAATTCAATCAAATTTGACAGTCAAAATCAGGAAACTGAATAGTGACTAGGCACTATGACATGACAAAGGGTCACTTTGCAGATATCCATTCAGTAACTCAGATAACTGTTCTAGAAACACATTACTCAAGAACTTGCTTCCTTCTTTACAACAGCCTTGAATCTGTTCCTGCTTTTTTTCCCACTTCTTTGCATGATAAGAGTCTAATTAATTTCAACTGATAGAATATTCTATAATTGGTGTACCCTCGGACAGGAAAATAGCTGTGCTTCAAGCTGTGCTTCTATGTAGATTCTTATTGATGTGCCAATGAAGTAAATTTTGCTCATGAAACTGTTTTTGTTAGACTGCAATGAACAGTACTCAGCATGAATGAAATAACCATGATCTTCATCATCATCATCATCATTTTTATAATGTAGTATTTTTGACAGTGAGAAGCAGAATTAACCATTTGTCTTGGTGACATTGAATGCAGATCAAGGACATAATCATTTATCACAGTAACTTCATGCTAAAACCATTAATTTTATCAAACTAATTTTCACTTTTGTAGAGAGTGACTGATGCATGTTTCATTTTATTCCTGGGGGGTCTGTTCTTGTCAACTCTGCTACATGTCTTGTTCTTAAACCTCGCCCTTTCTTTTTCTGCAAACTAATAAATAGAACTCTTCCATTTTTTAAATGGCAAAGATAACTTTATAGCAGCAGCAGAAATGCTAGTGACAGTTGTAAAACTAGTAGTAGCGGTAGAAGACGTAATCATGGCAGGAACAGCTAAACCATGGTAATAGTAGCAAACAGTGGTAGTAGTTATAGCATTAGAGATGGTTGCAGCAATAGTAGTAACCATTGTATTTAGAAATATTTATGGTATTTAATAGCAGCACTCAAAGTAGTTGTTTTGTTTTATAATTACCTTGGAGGGAAGTGGCCGATCTCCTTCTGTCTCAATGATCATGCCACGTTGCTTGCCAGCCCGGTAACGCTTGTACACATACTTGTAGAACAGCAGGCGCCGATCGGCCACCCAGGCAAACAACACGCAGATGGGGAAGAAAAAGAGTGTGAGAAGTCCCTCCCATACCTGCACCACACCTGGTGAGATCACGGCTAGGATCAGGTATAGCCAAATGTAAGCAAAGATACTCCAGGTGGCTGTGACAAAGAAGACACGTAGGTGCTTAACCTTCCTCGTCTCACCATCGGGCACAACATAGACACAGATGCCAATAATGACAAACATGTTGAAAGCTGCGGACCCGACGATGGTGGAGGGGCCCAAGGTACCAGCATCAAACCCATGGCCGATGACTTCAATGACAGATAGCAGAATCTCTGGTGCAGAGGAGCCCAATGCCATCAGGGTGAGGTTAGAAACAGTCTCATTCCAAATGCGGACGGTGGTGGTAGTGGTCTCCCCATTGGGCTTCTTGATGGTGATCTCCCTCTCCTGTGAGGTGATGACCTCAATTGATGCCATAAAGCGGTCGGCAACTATTGAAACTCCCAGGAACATATAAACCAGGGCAACAAAGTAAACTGTTGCTCGGGCTACTTTGTCCCCAAATGATGGATTCTGAGGCTCCCACACTGGGAGAATTACCCCTTTGGAGCACATCCCAGCTTCACTGCACAAGCTGCGGTTGGTAGACACTGCAGAGACAGAGCCATCGCCGCTTGCCTCTGGGGGTGTGCCAGCATAAGAGGGGTGGACTTTGAGGAGGAGCATCGCCATGATGACAGCCAACCGCAGGGCAGAGGACAGGAAAGAGGAGGGATCCCAGTGACCCATGTTGATGTGGAATCTGGTATTATTGGACACAACTTAATGGAAATCCCCAACCTGAGGAGAAAGAAGATGAGATGAAGAAGATTAATGCATTTGTAATTGTACATACTCATGAAATTTGTTCCCACAGTGCCCAGGAAGCAGTTAGGGGGCTCAGTATATTGTACACTACGACACACTTTCTGCAGGGAATCAAACTACCAATCCTCTGATTACCAGATGACCATCTCCTGAGCTATACCATCCTTTAAGACATCCCTATGACTTACATAACTGAAAAAAGAGGTCTAAAAGAATTAATTCGGCTACATTAAAATTTGAGTGTCTTGGGGATATTGGTTATTACAACAAAAAATAAAAAGAGAGATAATGAGATGAGACATGAGAAAAGAGATGTAAGAAAAAAAGAAGCGATAACATATAAATGCTGGTCTTTTGTCTTCATGATTTTGTTTCAAACAGGCACCTATGCTCACTGAGTGATCAGCCTTTTTTAAATGATGGATAGTAGGTCCAAACTTAAAAGCTTCTTAGAAATGAGGGCCCATAGGTGATCACACAGTTCCTTGGGCAGGAGGACTGAAAAAAAGTATTTTCATTTTTTCCATGACTTAGATAAGTCCTATTTCTAAATTATACAGGTCATAAAACCGCTGGGGGGCATGATTGCTCAGTGGTGACTACTCATGACATGTAAAAACGAACCTTTTATTATCTACAGTGAGAGGTCCGTTTTGCGTGTCACGATTATCCCCCATATTGTGGCAGAAAACAGGGATCTAGATGGAAAGTGGGGGATTAAGGCCCTTATTGATGTGTTGGTGGTGGTTGGTTTGAATCTGCATCCTCTGCCTTGTCAGTTCCCAAAGTGCATGCTCTACCACTAAGCTTATCCACAGTATAATCTGAAAAATACAATAATAAAAAATTACAGCAAGATGCATTTATTTTAAGCCTCATGTGTGACAAAAGCTTAAACATGACTATCCTTCCCTGAGCAAAGTTAAAAAAAATACAAAATCAAATATTCCCATCAAACCTCTTCACTATATCCATTCATTGTGCTCATCAGGGGAAACGCATAGATATTCATCAGATAAATCATCAGAGCACCTCCCCTGAACCCCTACAGAACCAACATACAGTTGGGAGTTCTATTTTATGTTGTTAATCAACAACATGGACAAGAATAGGGACTGATCATGACACGTAAAACTGACCTCTTAGAACAGAAGAGTATAGAACTAAAAACAGCCAATGAAACAGCTGATAAGCTGAGGGATTCAAGGATTTACTAGTCGATTAAATGAAAGGTGGAAAAGTGTCTGATATTAGTATGAAAGAGACCTATTATGCTCCTATTCATACACATACAAACACAAATAATCCCTATTAAAATAGATTTTCTCTATGAGAGAGAGAGAGAGAGAGAGAGAGAGAGAGAGAGAGAGAGAGAGAGAGAGAGATGGGCAGTATGGTACAGTACATGCAGGAATGTGAGCAGAATGGTCACAAGAATCTGAAAGTTGAGGTGAAAAAGCACATTTGACATTGGGCACTCACTCTCTCTCCCTCCCCCTTTTTCCTTCACACCTATAACTTACTTTTAATGAAATTACTGTAACTTCAGCAGTACAACAAGGTCATGGGATAAAACAAATTACCCCAATTATGAATCATTCCTTTCTGGTGACAAATTCAGTTTGGATGAGGATTTGTGCAACCTTCAGCTACAGTTTGCTACAATGCATTTACAACTACTATACATGTGACAAGCATGTATAGTAGTTGGACATCAAGCATCAAGC
Organism: Regalecus glesne; assembly: GCA_900302585.1. Taxonomy (NCBI): domain Eukaryota; kingdom Metazoa; phylum Chordata; class Actinopteri; order Lampriformes; family Regalecidae; genus Regalecus; species Regalecus glesne. Next base: position 16,363 of record OMLC01040342.1, read on the forward strand.
TAAGAAAATTTCGGTCAAAAACGCCTTCTGTCGTTTGTTATGAGTTTGTCATGTAGAATGCACATGTTCAGTGAGCTCAGCTGTAGTTTTTTTTCCAAGTTTCTTCTGCTCAGATGTTGGGGGGGGAATCAATGTAACCCCTAATTCCACTTAGCTGATTAAACTTCAATTTAATGAGGCCATAATCAAACAAATTCCCTCAAGCTAATGTAATCTGGCACCTGTCCTACAGGGTATTGTTGGCTGGTCTTTTTCAAGGTATTTTAAAACAATCAATATTTCAGTGCACCTTGGGATTTGGTTGTTTCTCTCAAGTACACCATTTTTCCTGACAGCAGCTTCTGTAGACTGTGAACGAGTTGTTCCTTATTTTCTTTTCAAGTGGTATCTGCAGGCTGAGGAAACTTGGATAGCAGTTTAAGAGTAATGCAATACAGTCTCATCCTGTCTCCGGCCAGTGTATGGGCTGGAGAGTGATGTGCAAGGTGGAGTGTCTCTAAAACCAATGGCATGGAGATGCAGCCCTGTCTGATGCTTTCTGTTTTTATTAGTTTCCTCTCGGTAATGTCAGACTCTAAGAATCAATCTGGCAAAAGCTGGCAGTGGCAGGGGCAAATACTTCATAACAAAGGGGCACAGCCACAAGTTTTGTCTGCCATTGTTGGAATTATATCCGACACTTATTGTTTCATCCAGCAAAAAGTATACGCAAAGCATGTGATTTGGGGTTAGTTAAAGTTGGAATTATGTTACATAATTTAATTTCGCAGCACTGTTGTGCAGTGGTTAGCACTGTTGCCTCACACAATGAAGGTCCTTTCAAGCCTAGGTCCTTTCTGTGTGGAGTTTCCATCTTCTCGCATTATCTGCTCAAGTTTCCTCCCACCATCAAAAAGATATCCAGGGACTAAAGATGCAAATTACTATGAGACTATAATCTGGTGATGTGCATCAAGTGGTGTCACTTATGCACATGCTCCCTTTATAAAAGTATTAAAAAAGACAACAAAGCTGTTAATTACCCAACATGACAAAATTTTTCAAAACGGTTTTCAAAGTTCCCATTTTCCAGGAAAGTGAACAAAACATATCTAGTCCTGTTCTGCTTTACACTGATACAATTGAAACTTGACAAATACACAACTTTCTACTGGGACCAGTTCGAAGCTATGTGCCTTGATTAAGACATAAAACATTTGGTTTTTCGACGGGAAAATGTACAGTGAAGTCCAGAAAACACATAATAAGACATAATAAAAAAGACAAAGGAAGAACGTTGATGTACAAGTTAATATTTCCAAGGTAGGTTAGCCATTTTGAGCTAATGAACAACTTTACGATTAGATATGAATTTTCATTGAAAACTATTCAATTTATTGACATTTAATGTTGGTTCCCAGACTCACTCCGACCCAGTCGACATCTCTCTTGTGGGGCAATTTGTAGTTTTCACGAGTAACGTCGTAAAAGAGCTACGGTATGAGCAGAGTAATAAAGACAGTCTCCTCCGTCCTAGATGACGAAATAAACTACAGCGGCGTTCACTGAGAAGACTACAGCAAAACCCGCCAAGTGGGGTCAACGACATACGCACTTATTCTCTATTGGCTAAGGCTAAGGGTTCAAGGGTCAGAGTTCACCGAATTTAAACTTCTGCAAAGTGGAGATGCGAACTTCTTTGGTGCCTTTTGGGGTGAATGTTTTATTCCTATCGTCGCTTACATATAATGGAAACGAACCTAGATAACGTTAATTTTACCCATGCGTTACTGTTTTGCCTTATAGGTCGAGTTTACCGATTGTTCTGTATCAGTAATTATGAGTAATTTAGCGAGTTAGTGTCACAGAGTCCCGGGTAGGAAAGAAGCCTACATTTACCAGAATGCATTGTACGTAAACCTTCATCGTCGTGAATGAAGACCAAGGCAGGTGGAATTTGTGCTTTACATTTAACCCATCCTATTGTATAGGAACAGTGACCAGCCACTATATTGCCTAGATAGAGGTTCAGCCTTGCTCAAGGGCACCTCGACATGCTTTCTGAAGGACCAGGGATCAAATCTACAACCAGATTACCGCTCAACCCTCTGACCTTTGCCACCCTCATATTACACAATAAATACAGTAAACAGTCTTAAGACATCACTGTGGGCTCTACAAATTTGATGGGCTTTCCTTAGTTTAGATATTTCATTGTTAAATAATCAACATGTGTAATATTGATTTATCAATAATGAGAGGGGGCAGCATGGCTCAGTGGACAGAGCTGTCATCTGGCAATCGGAACGTTAGAGATTCAATGCCGGCACCTGCAGAGAAGTGTGTCGAAGTGTCCTTTAGCAAGACCATGTTCCCCCCTAATTCATCTACCCTGTGATGGGCCGGTGATCCGTCTGGGGTCACCGACCCTACTTTTCACTTGGTGGACACCAAGATGGGCTCCATTTACCCCACTGCCTGAGATCAGATGGGTGGTGTAATGTATGGATAGGTAATGAGAGGTCTGTTCTATGTGTGGCAATTAGACCACACGTTGTGGGAGTAGACACGGACTTAGATGGAGTTCAGGGGATTAAGGCCGGTGCCCTTTCTGACACCCTGTTGTTGGTTGGAACCTACAGCCTCTGGCTTGTCAGTTTCCAAAGCCAAAGCACATGTTCTGCCACTGAGCTACTGCAGCCCCCTGATGCATCAGTAATGGAAATTGCAAATTGCATTTCTCACTATTACTCACATCCGTGTGATTATTAAATTTTTTTGACAAAAAGAGTGGAGCCCTTGATTTTAATCTGAAGGAAAAAACGTATTGCATAAAAATCTGACAAATAGGCCTCCCTGGTGAGCAGCAAATGTGGTCGATATAAATTGTAGTGATGGCTTGAGAAAGTCTCCAACCCTGATCCCTGTTGAAGCACAGCCTGCTATGCACATCAACACCTCTGTGCTGCTGTACCAAACACAACACCTTATTAGAGGGTTACATTCACACCAAGGCTGCTGCGACTTAGAGGAGAGGGGGACCAGCTGGAGTCTATCTGAATCACCACAGGAGGGAGTCATCTTCTATATATTTCACAAGTATATTGTTTGGAGATATCCCCCAAATACTGAGGATGGGATGGTGTTTCCAAAAAGACAGACAGAAGAGAAAAGTGAGGCTCAAGAGAAAATGAGAAAAAACATTTAAAAAAAAACATACATCAGACTGCCATCATCCACTGAGACATTATAACTAGATTGTTATAAATGTATTTTTTATGAATTAATATAAGCATAAAGGGGTGGCATGGCTCAGTGGGTAGAGCAGTCGCCTGGCGATCGGAAGGTTGCAGGTTCGATCCCCGGTCCTGCAGAGAAGCGTGTCGAGGTGTCCTTGAGCAAAACACTGTTCCCCTAACTGCTCTACCCTGTGTTAGACTGGCGACCTATACAGAGTGTACTCCACCTCTAGCCCAGTGAGAACGGAGATAGGCTCCAGTTCCCCCGCGACCCGATTTCAGATGAGCGGTTGACAGTGGATGGACGGATTAATATAAGCACATTTAAACATGAAATATTCACGAATACATTGTTATTTATTCCATACAAATAATGCTGCATTAATTTCAATGACAGCACATCATTTAACTTCTCGGTTGACAAAATGAAGACACGCTTAGATGCGGGGTCCTCTTCTTAAAGATCTGTGTCATTCCTGAGGCATTTGAAGATGACCAGGTAAACAACAGCAGGAGTGGGTAAACGGTTGCGATTGCACCAAAGTACAAGCATTGTTATCAACAGGGCTGAAAAATGGCAGTCAGTACCTTTATTTTATCTGTAAGTCAGGGTGTGCCAGAACACAGACAGGAGGATGCTGTGGCGAGTCAGTGGGTGAGAGAGAGGAAGTCACAATACTCAGAAAAACCCACAGGGCAGTCAGTATCTGTTGAAACTAAACCAAACTGACAAAGCATCATTTACATGTATTTATCAGAGCATTCATGATATTCACTCAAATTAGCAAGGGAGGAGGATGGAAGCAGCTGTTTATGGTTTCCAGCTCTCCCACCACGTCCCTGTCGTTTCCCTTCTGTCTGGATTGCGGCACTGGGATGGGGGGGGGTGCAGTCAGGGCCCACAGTTCTATTTACAACCAAGGAGAACAAGCAGACTGAGAAACCAAAGTAAGTGATGTGCTCTGAGTCTCTGTCTGTCTATCGATCTGCTCTGCTCCGTTTCAGCTCTATCGACAGCAGCATTATGGCCACCCTGTGGACCCAGCGAGACGCCTTAAGCCTGCTCGGGGTCTGACTGATCCACTGGTTTGAAGAAGTTTGACAGGTTAGATTGTCCATCTGACATTTTACCAGCTCCCTTCTTATTACTAAAGGTATCCTAATTCCAGTCGCAGTGACATCAGCTCATGTCCCACACACAAAGCTCACACGCTTCCTGACACCCCGTAGTGGATTCAAACCTGCAGCCTCTGGCTTGTCAGTTCCCAAAGTCTGCACTCTACCACTGTGCAAATACGGTCCACTTGGACAAATTACATTGAGTATTGCATAAATGTATTTACAGATTTGGATCGTGACAAATAAGGCTCTGGATCCAATCAAATAGGTGCCAGTCTTAATCTGTGGAGTCCTGGATCCTACCAGAAATAGGATCCAGGACAAATTAAGCCCCAATCAGCACTCAGGATGAAATAACAGACAGCCCCTTTGTTTGTGTGTTATTTCATTCAGGAGTTTCTGATCGATAAACAGGAGCCAATGCTTGTTTGGCAAAGTATATCCTGTAGACACACTCAAACACACACACACACACACACATCTTATTTAATATAATAAATACAATGAGGACTCCGACACTGACAAAGTACAAATAAGTCGACATGGAGAAAGCAACCACAAATCTTAAATTGGGAATGTCCACCTCTGAACCATGTTGTGTTACCTCGCACAGTCTCTACCTTCACCAGCATCCTTAAAATTCATTGATCCCAAATCTGATTAAGACCTTATTTACATGCAGATTAAGGTTGTCTTTTCACCATCTTACTTCAGAGCCATGTTCCAGATGACTTGCGGTAATAGGGTGCCATGCTTTTTTTTTTACAACCATCCCATTTGGATGCAAGGAGGGAACACAGAAGCCGCAAAACATAAAATCTCCGACAAGAAACCATTTGTTTTGTAGTTCTCCTCAAGATAATCCATCAAAACCCTCACCAAAGTCCTTCTTTTTGGCATTTAACATTATTGTAATTATAATTATCATTATCATTATTATTATTGTAGGGGCGGCATGGCTCTGGGTAGAGCGGTCACCTGACGATCGGAAGGTCGCAGGTTCAATCCCCAGTCCTGCAGAGAAGCGTGTCGAGGTGTCTGAGCAAGACACTGTCCCCCTAACTGCTCTGCCCTGTGATAGACTGGTGACCTATACAGGGTGTACCCCGCCTTTCACCCAATGAGAATGGAGATAGGCTCCAGTTCCCCCGTGACCCGATTTCGGATATGCGGTTGACAATGGATGGATTATTATTATTATTATTATTATTATTATTATTATTATTACTTCAGATCCTTATCAGTCCCATTTTAACTACCACTACATGGCTGACACACTGGGGAGAAGCATCCCGTCTGAAGGTGTCCCTGTAGAATTTGACAGAGGAGGGTCACATGGGATGCAGGTTACCAGCAGGATGACATAAGTCATGGGACTCACATCTGCAACATCAACAGCCCACAGTGGGCAGATTGGGGTGCTGATCTTAGACACAGCCTAGACTGTGACACGTTTTCTTCCATGGCAGCTGAGAAGCCATGAAACATTTACAGCAGAGACAGACAGAGAGGGCACTGAAGACAGGGCGAGTGAGAGTGGAGGAATGGGACAGACCAAAATGGATGGGGAGATGGAAATGCAGACAGGGAGAGGAAGAGAGAGCGTGAGAGAGGGATGGGAGGGAGGTAAATGGAGTGAGATAAGAGAGAGAGAGAGAGAGAGAGAGAGTCAGGGATGGAAACCAATGTCTAGGAACTGGAGAGGGGGAAAGGAAGAGAGATGGTTTCCCTCACCCTCCTTACACCATCTCTCAGTGTGATAAATGTGATGGGATTCTTCGCTGTAGGGAGAGTGACCTTGTGGTGTGAGACATCTTGGTTTATTCTCTCATTTCTTTGTTGATCATATCATGTTGAGGGGCTACCATAGGTCAGGGGTACAATGTGCGCTTCAGGAACCGATAAGCCAGACGGGTTCGAAATCACTGCCGGACATCGGGAAGGGTATCTGGCCCTAATCCCCCAGGCCTGCCCTCTGGGATAGACAGGCAACCTCCATCCATCCATCCATCCATCCATCATCAACTGCTTATCTGAGCTAAGGTCACGAGGTCATGCTGGTTCCTATCCCACTGTTCATTGGGCAAAAGGTGGGGAAACACCCTGGACAGGTCACCCTTCTATCACAGGGCAGCCATGTGGGATTAAGTCCAGATCTCCTTCCTGATTCCCCACAGTGGGATCAAACCTGCTGCATCCAACACATTCTACTACTGATGAAATGTGGCCCCTGGCAACCTGTGCAGGGATTTTCTCTGCCTTCTACCCAATGAGGACTGAGATAGGCACCAGCACATCCGTGACCAGACTTCAGATAAGCAGTTGATGATGACATGACATGTTGATTATACAGTGAAAGTCTTTTATTGCCACATGCCCAAGGCTGCTGCAGTTTATTTTTGCATGTATCCTATACTATTGTATATGAGCAGGAGGTGCAAAGTCAGCGCGGTGCACAGGGAGCAGTTAGGGGCTCAGTGTCTTCCTCAAGGACACCTCGACATGATTTCTGCAGGGTCTGGGCATCGAACCCCCAATCTCCAATAACCAGAAGACCCCCCACCTCCTTGGCTATGCCGCCCCTTGTCTCGTTTTTGGTTGAGTGTAGCATGAGGATGATCAGTTGCACCACAGAGCCATGCTAACAAGATATCAGCACTGAAGATGCACAACCAAAAACCGACAACCCCTTCAAGATCAGATTTATCTCTCTCTCTCTCTCTCTCTCTCATCATGCTACTCCTCAACCACAGAACAGACCAAACTCAAGCCATCACCCTTGAACCTGCAGGTCCACGTACCAACTCTCCTTCGCTCTCCCCATCTCTTCTCTTTGCTGTATCTACGTCTTTTGCTGCAGGTTAGACATCTCCCACTGACAGCTGTCCAGGTGAAAGTATGCCCATGGTTCTGCCTCTCTCTCTGTTTAATGTTCCATTTACCACCACATTTATTTAGATACAAGCAACAGCGAGCTGACGCCCCTCCATGGTAAACAAGACCACGCTTGCTCCGCATAGCTGTTCTACTGTCTGCTGAGCTCTACAGCACTACATCTCATTTCACTACACAAAGGAACACCAAGCTTAGCTTTCCCCTTTCCCGTATCCATATTTCATCATCTAACCAACTTGTATGGACTGTGGTGGGTGGATGCTACAGCCGGTATGATCTCATGATGGCTTCATTGACCTAATGTGAGACTCGGGTTATGTGATTTACAGGACTCCCACTTAGAATATGCGTCAGATGGCCTTTTTATTTTCTTTATTATCCCCTTTTTCCCCACCTGAATTCCCTGAGTTACCTACTACTGAGTCAGTCTCTATGGTACCCCTCTAGAACATCAACAGGAAGGAGGAAGTGGTAGCATGTGTCTCCTCCAAGTCACATGACCACTAGCCCTCACTAGTCCACACATCATGGTCTGGTGGGGAAAGCACAGTGCTTGGCCGTCAGAGGAGAATGAAGCAGAGTACTTTCCCTTCACTTAACCAAGAGGCCTGGACGACCCAGAGGGGGACAAT
>OMLC01040345.1:7056-20130 GCA_900302585.1 Regalecus glesne
TGTACCTTTTTCAATGCTGTGTGTGTGTGTGTGTGTGTGTGTGTTTTGTGTGTGTGTGTGTGTGTGTGTGTGTGTGTGTGTGTGTGTGTGTGTGTGTGTGTGTGTGTGTGTGTGTGTGTGTGTGTGTGAACAGTTCTGATGTTTATCAGACACAAATATTTCCATGTTTAGGAGATCACAAAGTGTGCCATTCTTAATATTTTACAACATATAACATGTGATCCCATCAAAAAGTACAGGGCACTGGAGAAAAACAGATTTTATTTTAAAAAAGGCTGCTCAAATAGATATAAAAGATAATCAAATTGTCGGATGGCATAGCTCAGTGGGTAGAGTGATCGTCTGGCAATCAGAAGGTTACATGATTAATTCCCAGTCCTGCAGAAAGGATGATGAGGTTTCCTTGAGCAAGACACTGAACTCCTAACTGTTCTCCGAGCGCCATAAGGGGATAGCTCCCTGCTCCTATACAATAGGATGGGTTAAAATGCAGAGAATTCCAAATTTCCCTTTAAGGGAATCTGAAAAAATAATCCAAATCTTGCTGTATTCATTTCACTTAGCTGTATTTAACTTTAAATTGGGTGTGTTTCTGTATGACATTTCTGGAAGAGAATGTACCATCACAAACTTATAAACTAACTGATAGATTAAGAAGGGAGAAATACATTTTTGAGGTTATTGATTTTTACCACTTGTGAAATTTTGCATCTAATAAATATTTATTTTCTGTGAAATAGCCCTTTAGCATCAACTGGTATAAAAATACTCCCCCAAAATGTTCCTTCATACTATACCTGTGCCGTTGGATCCTCCCTTTTTGAAGCGCACACAGTGTGATACACCTTTTCACACTTCAGGTTGTATGATTTAGTGACATAGACAAACTCAGAGGCTCTAGCGTAGCCCGCTTTAATTTCACTTTGCATTTTGTTGCCAGCTTTCTTCAATATTGCCATGGAGATTTCACCCTTTGACAAATCCAAGTACTGTGCTGTGGTGTTGACAATGACATCTGTCTATGAGAAGAAGAAAAACAACAACGAATAGAGGTGTTTGGTTAAAAGATGATATCATGTGATAGTTTACAAAATCCCTCCTGTGTGACTTCAGGTAGGTTGGATTTGTTTGTGGAAAGTGAGAGATGGGGTCAGAGTGGGGTTGAAGATAAAGTAACCTCAACAACTTTCAGAAATAATATGTGGCTGATGCACTAGCTTTTTATGAGTATTGTAGAGAGTTTAGTCTTCATAATATACAGACTGTAATTAGTTGTTTGATTCCTTTAATATTCTTTCCAAGTACATATTTTGCTATCAAGGTGAGGGCATGAGACTTCAAATCAGTTTGATCCCAAAGGACACCTCCAAAGATATGTTAACTGCTGTATCAGTCATATGAAAGTGCATTCAGCACATGTCTTGATGCATGCTCAATAATCCAGGTAAGGAAATCCAAAAAGCTGAATCAATTCATCTGGACACAATATTTTAATGAAAGAACGGTTTCCTCATTCATACAAGTGACTTCTTCAGTCCAAGCTGACAGCCGGCCTCCCCACCCTTATAAACAATAGTTATATAACAACCCAAACCAACTATGGTTTCATATGGAACTTGGCCGTTGACTGGACTTTCAATTGTAATGAGTACTATTAAGAGGATTGGGGAATAGTTACAATCACAGCATTATAAGATGATGAAAGATGTACTCTCAGGCCTCCACCTTTGTTCAAGGATGGTCGTTCCCTCTTCAAATAGATGGCCTCTTTGGTTGCTTTCAAACCCAAAAACACACTGCATTAAGGGTTGGTCCACCCTTAAGGATCAGGACCCCCGGCACAAACAGAGTAATGTAGTGTACGCTGTTAAATGCCAGGAGGACTGCAGTGACTTGTACATCGGGGAGACCAAACAGACGCTGGCTAAAAGGATGGCACAGCATAGGAGAGCCAACACGTCGGGTCAGGACTCTGCGGTCTACACCCACCTACAGGCGAGTGGCCACTCATTCAAGGATGATGATGTTCACATCCTTGATAGGGAGGAACGCTGGTTTGAGAGGGGTGTTAAAGACCATTTATGTCAAGAGGGAATGACCATCCTTAAACAAAGGTGGTGGCCTGAGAGTACATCTATCATCTTACAATACTGTGATTTCAAATATTCCCCAGTCCTCTGTGAATAGTACTCATCACCACTGAATATACAGTCAATGACCAACTTGCATATGAAACCATCCTTGGTTGTTTGGCATGCAACTGTATTGTTTATAAGGATAGGGATGCTGTAGTATGCTCAGACTGAAGATGTCACCTGTTTGAGTGATTGAACGTTTCTCAACTTCTGATCCAGTTGAACCAATTCAACCTTTTTTGTGGAATTCAATGGGAGTTTTTGGGGACTTATTCAAAAGCTGCAGGCCAACAAACAAAAAATTTAGTAACTCATAAATGCATAAAATATATGCACAGTACTATATAATATTAGTATATTTTATCTTTTAATACCATAAATATACCCCAAAATCTGTTCGTTACATTTGATAAAAAGTTCGCTTGCGAAAGAACTGCAGTTCTACGGCCTGGTTTGGAGGATGCTAATTGTGTTTATGGCAGCCTCTCTCGTGATATTTCATAGAGATCTTTGTATCTTGCGTTTCTCATATCTTTTTATGTTGTGTTAGTATCCTAAACTATATTAGAAGGGGAACAAAAAATGTTCAGTATTTCCAGATCGCATGAGGCTTGTACCCCTAATCCCAGCAATTTGAAACAATCGACTGTATTCATATCCACAATGGATTAAGTCTGTATTGATAATGGAAAAGGTGTACTATACATATGATATCATTAGCTTCAGTTAAAATAATGCTGCTACTACCATGTCTACTACTACTACTACTACTACTACTATGACTACAAGCACTGCTGATAATAATACAAAGTAAAATCGTTATCATAATTAGTAATATCTAAGGAAAACTCTCTTACATCCTACAGCCAACATTATATGAGGTTTGTAGTCATGTTGATTCATATCAAGAATGCATGGTATAATTTAGTTCCTCGAGAATTCTTACCTCCTGATCCTCGATATGTCCTTTTTTCAGGGTCAGACTGGCATTCACATTATGAAATGTGACTGTTGGGCTTTTGGCAGCATTTTTCCAAGGTGTCCACATAGGTTGGTATGGTATTGACCAGATGGATGACTTGGGTGTCTCTTCCAGTATCTGATGGCAGGCTCTTTCCATCTCAGTGACAGATGGCTTATCAATGTTCACCAGCTGGATCTCAATCGGTCCATACTCTGAGTGTTTCCTTGTATAATATTCTTTCAGGGTATTCACTATGATGTCTGCGCATTTTGACAATGGAAAGTTAAACAGGCCAGAACTTAAAGCTGGAATAGCCACAGAGTGCAATTGTTTTCTCTCCACAATGTCAAGGATGCTCATCACTGCCATCTTCAACTTAGTTGCAGCCTGTTCAGTAATAACTGCAGTTGGGTTTATTGGTATACATGGGCCCACAGCATGAATTATCATCTTGCATGGTAGGTTCCCAGCACCAGTACAAATTGCTTCTCCTATTTTCAAGTCACCATTTTGCTTGATGTATTTATGACTTTCCTTCTGGATCTCTGGGCCACCAACTTTACTGAGTGTTAACGCCAGACCACCACAATGTTCAAGTTTCTTATTAGCAGCATTAACAACAGCTTCTACTTTGAAATTGGAGAGATCTGCCTGCCAGACGGACACATTTACATTGCTGTTCAGCGAAACAGAATATTTCTTTTCTGGTACAAATGGCTTTTTGGGGGATCCTGTACCCGCTTCCATACCAGACTCCACATCATGGATTTCAATATTGCATCCAAATTTGGTGTTAAGGACCCTTCTCAGCACAGGCTCATACTCCCTCACAATTCTTACTGAGTCTGAGGAGACAGCAACTTCCAATATGCTGGCCATGGCTCGTTCAGGCAACCTCAAAATTAACCTTAGGATACAAATGAATGTGTCAGAAAGTATACATGTCATTGTTTTGCACTGTCTTACATTCAAAGTTCATACTAAGTTTGATGGGAATGGTTATGATTAATGTCAGTTATCACCACATTCAGGGGTAATTTAAGCTTTTCTCTTTTGTCCTTGCTTGTCCTTGATCTAAATGATGACGCGATGTTTTAATGTGATGCTAAAATGATTTCTAAACATGTTTCAATATATATATATATATCACATTTTTGTGAATGTTTCCTTGCTTGCACAACAATATATATTGCATTACCAAAATCTCACTGGTATACATGAGAAGCGGTGCGTATGTCATTCGATGTTCTCAACAACACAGTTGGTACTGCACTTCCTTAGATACACATGGCAAGTGTACACGGACCGCTGCATGTGGATAGTCACGCTTGTACAAGGAAAGGTTTTGAATAGATTCGGAGTAAACTGCCATCTCATGAAAACCGGAGTTATTATGTCACTAAACTGAGAAATCTCGTACGTAATGGGGGGGTGTTGTTGCGCAGTTTCTTTTGCGCTTTAGCTCCCTTTATCGCGGGCTTGGCCTACAACGTGTAAACAAACACCGGTGACAACTTCAGGTAAACACCAAGTTGATCACTTTAACCTACATCAGTCGGTCCAGTTTATTTCATATCCTCCCCAATACAGAACAGGGCATACCATCAAGGAAACACATAAAATAACCGTCTTCCAAAACAAAATAACCCCAGCGTTTTGAATCTTACTCACCGATTGAACTGCTTGGAAGAAATCCGTAAAATGGATGGTGGGAGTGGCCTTTTTAACTCCCAAAAGTTAGCATTGCTTTAAAGAGTGGAAATCGAACAACAAACATGCAAATAGAAAAAAATAACAAAGCGTGCGTCAACTTCGGATTGAGTTTGGGACCTGAAAGAGAACGAAAGGCGAGTAGCGACTCTCTAACCATGACGCTAACCCGTGCTCAGTTCAACAAAAACAAAAGTGAAACTAGAGTCAGCAGTTCCAGGAAAAAACAAGAAATTCGTGTCACACGACAGCCGCGATGGACGAGGTGTACTGCTATCCGCTGTTTGTTGAGCTGGATAAAAAAGATATCCCGAAGCTCAAGAACAAGTTAGTGAAGTACTTCCAGAGTAAAAAGGCGAACGGAGGTGACTGCCAGGTGGATTATAAAGACTTCAGTGGGACGGCGACGGTGCGATTCCTATCCGAAGAAGGTACTGCTTCGGTCTCCACTCGTGACGTTCGGTTATCCTTGTTAAGTTTCAACACATTAGTGAGAGTTGTGCCTCATTCTTGAGTGAATTCACCACATTTCTTACAGTCAGACGACGGGTTCTGGAGAAAAAGACGCATGACATCCAAGTAAATCAGGTGCTGTTGAAGACGACCGTTCACTTGCCTGGCGATGGGAGTTCGTCAACATTGGTAAGCGGTACAAAGTATTAAAGAAAACCGCTTTTTAAACCTTAGAAAAGTGACATACTGTTTATGTAATGGTGATGGACAAACGCGCTTTTCGGTTTACACTTTGCAGTATCTGAGCAGTACGTATGTGAGGGGGAGGACCTTTACCTTTCGGTTTGCAATGATTTATACACCTATATGCACACAAATGCCCACGGCAGGGTAGGGTGGTGTTTAGCACTACTGCCTGGTCTCAAGAAAGCTCCGAATTAAAATCCAATCCCAGGTCCTTTCTGTGTGATCTATTCAGGTATCTCTCGTGAATTTCCTTCGGGTGCTTCAGTTTTCTCCCACTATCAAAAGACACGCATACTGAGATTAAAACAAACCTGGATTATTGGGTATGCGTCGAGACATATTAGATTTAATATTCTACACCGTTTTTCAATATGATGGGGCAAATGATGTTGTCATGTAATATTTTACAATACTTTAGGGGGTGCAATACTTGCCTTGGCCACAATATCGCTATAAACTCTTTAACTAGACTGGAATTCTACTATACAAAATGGGCAATGTGTGACTGTCTCATTAAAGGTCCAAATTTAATCAATTACTCTTAATGCTGTCCTTATAGCATTGTTGACTGAAAACACGTCATATGGCCACCCTGCTGTGTTATATTGTGTAATACTCTTGTCAGATCAGTTTTTGTCCTATTTTCTATGTTGACACCCCTGGTTGCCATTCAGTAAATCTTCTAAAGGTCTTGCAAAGACACTGTCATGCTGCTGAAACTGTGTCTTCAGTCTGCATACTTCACATGTAAAGGAGTAATACCACAGGCAGAAGCATGGGTGTGCTATAGGTTCCCCTTGTTTCTCCTATAGTGGCCATCTTGTATATGGAGGAAGTAGAGAGGATGGCTCTGGCTTCATATCCACCTAGTTACTGGTTCAGGTATGTGGACAATACCAGGGTTATAATTAAATCTCAAGATGTACCACAGTTCACAGAGCACATTAACTCGGTGGACATGCACATCAAATCCACCAGGGAGGATGCTAAAAATGATGTGCTGCTTTCCTGGATTGTGAGGTGAAGATTAATGTTGAGGGGGGGCACAATTGATTATAAGTATGTACCGCAATCCCACACATATGGATCAGTATATAGGGTTTGACACCCAATACCCTATGGAGCATAAACTGGGAGTCATCAGGACTCTGTACCACCGGGTTGATAACGTCCCCACTGACTCAGGGGCTGGGGAGGAAGAAAAGTCCTATATTAAACAGACCCTGGTTAAAGGTTGTTACCCTAACCGGGCGTTTGTGAAAGCCAGGACGCCTGCCAGAAAGAGCTCTAGCCAAGTGTGGGTACGTGTGTGTGTGGGGGGGGGGCAGGCACTGACTGGTATGTGGCGGGAGTGTCGAAACAGTTGAGACGTGTATTTTCCAAACATTGTGTCTCGTCACTCAACCAGGTGACTTCTTCAGCTCAGAAGAAGTCACCTGTTCAAGTGATGAAACGTTTCTGAATAAACTTCTGATCCAGTTGAACTGATTCACCTCTTTTTGTGATTTCCATACCTGGAGTATTGAGCATGCATCAAGACACTAAGAGAAAACATTGTGTCCATAATGGTGTGGCTCAGTTAATTAGGGGGGAAAGAGGCCAATTTTATATTAATTGTATGTTATACAATATATATAACATACAGTAGGATTCTGATAAACTTTCAACTTTTCCTTGTCTATCTAGAAAACAGCGTCTGAAAACCTCCAGAAGAGACGTAAGTACTTCTAAAATATCAGGATTTCTTTTTATTGTACGAATGCTTTAAATAAAAAGAGCGAACATTGGATGATGGCTTTTTTAATGGGTGAAGCCTTTTTTAAATTCAGAGTATTTTATTTTCCAACACAGTGCAAAATAACATTTACAATCTAGGCATTTAAACAAATAGCATAATACACTGTTGTTACCTTTTTATATTTGGCCTTTCTTTTGAGTGGCTCTTAGGAAATCACGGAAATGATCAGCATTGCCCATATTTTATTTAATGTGGGATAGCTCACGAAGTAGGGTGATCATCCATTAATTGGAGATCGGTGGTTCGAGCCTTGTCCCCTACAGAAAGCATGTCGGGGTGTCCTTGAACAGGATACCTGCTGCCTGAGCGTGTGCATGGCAGCTGCTCACTGGTCCTATACAATAGGAATGGTTAAATGTAGAGAAAACATTCCACTTGGTCGTGTTAGTACTAGTATAATTTTATTCTATATGTTTGAATAGGAGTGTGAATGACCGCCTTTGCCTCCCCTTGCCTACTACAACACCCCACCAACTATTAAAATATGTTGATATTGAATAAATGCAAAGAAAATACTGTGTTCTCATTTCCAGATAATGACGCTGGAAATACCCAACAAACACCTGGGGATGGATGTGTACCTGATGTTGAAGTTGAAGCAGAGGTGAAAAATAAAGAGGATCATACAGCAGAAGAAGAGCTGCAGTCCAACTCAGCTGTTATAGGAAATCTTTCCCCTGGCATCAGTTTTGAGTTCGTGCAGATGCTGTCAGAGAACATATTAAAGCGTTATGTGTCTTCAGCTACCTCACAAGACTTCAAATTGGAGGTTCTACCTGAAATCTGTTGTGCTGTGGTGACTTTTCAAAGTGCAAAAGGTAGTAATTAATTATATGTGTGAGTGTGTATGTGTTCTAAGTTAAAAAAAATCTTTATGTGGCACCTTTTCAAACCATGGTTCTAGAGTTTGTCATGTTGTTAGAAGCAAAAGCAATAAAACAGATAAAAAACTAAAACATAAACACTTTAAGTAAATAGATAAATAAAACAGATTGATTATTTTTTATCTCATCGATTATTTACCTTTAAGCAAGTGAATCAAACACTTCAAAACAAATATAAAATCCTCAACAACATTCAAAATGTCAATAATTTTCAAATAAGTCAAAAGGAAGAGGAAAAAGGATGGATCTCAAGCCTTTAAAAAATAAATTACAATGATCCAACATCAGAATAAAGGGTATGGTATGAATGTGGTAAAGACATGTTTGTGGAATATTCATCAACCTATTATATTCATTTTAAACAAATTCAGCTTATGATACAAACTCTAATATCTCAGGATTTTAAAAAAAATGTCATTTTTGAAGAGAGTTAACACCTTTGTTTGCATTACCTGTGCTTAGCCACCAAGCTGTCATAGTTTTCAGAGTTGTGCAGTGGTGTCTGCAACATCATGCACGTACCTTTTCATGTCAAACTTAGGCCGATTTTCTGCTTCTGTGTTGCAGTAAAAGCAGATTTCATTTCAAGCTGCCCCAGCAACTCGATATTCAAGAAAAAAGAGTTGTCTGTCCGGCCTCTAGAAGTCACAACCCAAGTGAGAGTTGACGACATTCAAAATGTGAGCGCAGACCACCTTTTTCTATATTTTGAGAATGAAGGCTTGAATGTGGAGACTGTCATTCCTAATGAAGAGGATAAGTCTGCCATCATCACCTTTAAAAATGCCCAAGGTAATACAGTTGTCTTTCTTACATCAGCTGAGACTATTGGTCATTGTTGAACAAATTACTGAAAATTAATTTGGATTGAATGAGTTGCTATTTTGCCTATGAAATGTCAAAAATGATGATAAATACCTCTCACAAACTTCAAGACCCTAAAGCAATGTCTTAAATACATCTTACTTAATGTGACCAGCAGCCTAAACCCCCCCTAAGGTATTTATAATGATATGAATTGGAGAAATGCAAACTAAGCTTAGCATTTATGGAGCTGCAACCAGCAATCATTTGGTATGTTAAATGACTCAAGTTATTAATTTACTATCAAAAATATTAGCAGTTGATTTTCTGGTTATCTAAATGGTAAATGGACTTGTTCTTATAAAGTGCTTTTCAAGTCTGGTGACCACTCAAAGCACTTTATTAGCGTGATTAATTATAATTTCATTATAAATGAAAAGGACGTTCCAATGTGTGAAATACACCACTTGGAAACCTGTCAAACACACTCAGACACGATGATTGATGGCATGAAAGTAAAAATCCACATTTGAATATTCTTTTTTTTTATTGTATTGCTATGTACATATTTTTAGTTATATAATTGCAACATTCCAGATGATCACATCGTTTCCCTTTTAAAATTGTGAACAACGTAGAGCAGATACTATTGCCTTTTCAAAATCGATATGTGCTAATCTGGTGTATGACCTTTTGTGATGGTGAACAACTTATTTTTCTCATCAGCTATCCCCAGAGTCATCCAGAAGAAACATGTCATCCAGCAGAAATCTCTCAATGTTTACCCATTCTATGAATCTTTGGGAACCGTGCTGTATGGCAAAGACAGACCCATGCTGAAACTCCCTGCTGGGTTCTCTGAGACCATTGATCACTCTGTCTGGAGTTATCTTAACGAGAAGCCAGATGCTGCAGTGACTATTCACAATGATCTAGCCAAGCACTCCTGTAAGGTAGATCTCAACCAATCTACAGTACATTTAAGCCCTTTACCCAACTTACTACATCAAAAGGGCATCAAAGCCAAGGACATCAATGAATGGAGGCAAACGGTAAAGAAAGCCTTTGACCAGGCTTTGTCCAGATTCAAATCTGTTAATTTTCAGCCTCAACTGAAAGCCTGGGAGGAGACTGAGAGGAAAGTAAGAGAGGCATTGTCGAATGAGGCTGTGGTTGTTATCCCTGATAAAATCAATGACAACTTGTCAGTGGTTGGCCTTGTGGATGATGTGAACAGATTGGAGTCGATCGTTGAAGAGATCTTGAAAATTACTGCCACCAAGCTTGAGAGAGAATATTCAAGCATAATACATGGGGTCGAGCTGGTGCCATCCATTTACCACATCCTGTGTGAAGATGGCCTTCGGCAAAAGATACTACTCAATTACCCGGAGCTCAAATTACAGTACAAAGAGGAAACTCAGGAGTTAATGTTTCACGGGTTAAATCATGAGGTTTTAGGGGCAAACAAAACATTAATGGATTGGGTGACCTCACTAAAACGGAGAATTTTAGAATTTGATGACTTCGTAATAGAATTTTTGAAGGGTGAGGATGAAGAGAAACTCACACACTCTCTTCTAACGTCGAACAAAAGAGATGCGAAGCTCGAGATAACCTCTAAGAGAGTGCACCTCGTTGCTGCTTCAGAATGGGCCTTGAACGAAGCAGAGGATCAACTTAAAAAGCTCCTTGTCACTCAACACATTGTCATTGAAGATGATGATGTTTTGAAGATGCCAGAGTGGCAAGACCTAATCTTTCGTTTGAAGGAAGCCACCAATGACTCAACCAGTAGAATTTGTATCCATCATTGTCAGTCAAATAAGCAGTTAGTGGTGTCAGGGTATAGGGATAGCGTTAAGACAGTGTGCAGTGATCTTAATGACTTCTTAACCCAGAATGCCAAAGTTAAAGAGACTATCACAGTCAAGTCGTCCGCAATTGTCAAGTACATACAGAAATATAAGAAAAACGTGTGGTCTGATGAAGGGAAAGACAAAGTGATCGTGTCTTTCCAGAAACAGGCCATCCTCTTGAATGGCTCAAGAGTCAATGTCACAAAAGCCAAGAGGTTGTTTGAAAACTTGAAGACTTCAGTATTCTTTGAGTCTTTAGAAGTCATCAGGCCTGGAGTGAAGAAGTTCTTTCAAGCAAAGGAAGCCCATTATGTTTCTCTAGCCATGAGTGATACTGGTTGCGTAGTCCAGATTATTGACAAAAACAATGAGAAAGAGGAAATCAAACCCATATATCAGCTGCAGACCTCTGATGAGGTAGAAATAGCCGTTTGCAACGCTGATATGTGCAGTTACCCAGTAGATGCAGTCATTAATGCCTCTAACCAGAACTTGAAGCATACAGGGGGTCTTTCGGGAGCACTGCTGGATGCTGCGGGGCCTGAGTTGCAGGCTGAATGTGACAAAATCATTAACCAGAAGGGACCACTCAAGCCGGGGGACTGCGTTGTAACTGATGCTGGGGGATGGCTCAAATGCAAAATGATCATCCACACCGTGGGGCCAAAGTTTGACCAAGCCAACTCTCAGAGAGCTGAGGGGCAGCTAAGAAGAGCTGTTAAAAGAAGCCTTGAACTCGCAGGAGAACATGGCTGCTCTTCTGTGGCTTTGCCTGCAATCAGCAGAAATATGGGGTTCCCTCTCCCATTGTGTGCACACACCATCGTCTCAGCAGTGAAGGAGCTCTGCAATGAAAGGTTTGAAGACAACACTCTGAGGAAGATCCATTTTGTGAACAATGACGACAGGGCTACTAAGGCTATAGAGGCATCGGTCAGAGAGCTGTTTGGAAAACATGGCATCAATCATTCTAAACCGAGTCATCCCTCCAGTTTAACTCATCTCAGCAACAGCAACTCCAGTCAAGCACTGACCAAAGAGGGGTTGAGCATCGTTTTGACCAA
Organism: Regalecus glesne; assembly: GCA_900302585.1. Classification (NCBI taxonomy): domain Eukaryota; kingdom Metazoa; phylum Chordata; class Actinopteri; order Lampriformes; family Regalecidae; genus Regalecus; species Regalecus glesne. Next base: position 18,974 of record OMLC01040345.1, read on the forward strand.
AGGGAATATCCAAGATGCTACGGTAATTATTATTTCCTTATCTCCAAGTGATTAAGTTAATGTGTAATGATCATGCCTACAGATTAGACTTTGCATCAGTAACTTTACATTCTGACCTCGTTAATGCAGTTTGCTAGGTGCTAGTTAGCAAGGCCACAAGGGTGATTACTCTGTGGGCAAAAATCTTAGGGCTGCAAAAAAAACAAAAACAATAGTAAATAGAAAAATGGCCTCCCCTCGCACAGAAAATCTACCAATGTTTGAACATTTTATACTGCTTTTCAACATGACAGGGCAAATAAACTACCACGTGACATTTTAAAGTATTTTAGAGGGCATAAAACTTGCCTTTGCAACCCATGCTATGATGCTGCATTAATGTTATGTTCATTTCTTTCACAGCCATGCTTAAAAATGATGTTAACAAATAGTGTGACTATTTGATAATAATATGACTATTCGGTTACGCATTTCAGACTGAGGTCATTGTAAATACTATAGTGGGAGAAGACCTTGTACTGAAAAGAGGAGCAGTTTCAAATGCTATCCTTAAAGCAGCTGGACAGGAACTTCAGGAGTTGGTGAAGCAAACTGAATGCAGTGGACAATTTGGAGACGTCATCATTACCAGTGGTTGCAACTTAAAAACCAGCCGAATTTTTCATGCAGTTGTCTGTAACTGGGATAAGAGACGTGGCCCAGCTCAAAAGGTATGTCATGTCGCTGTCTGGATCAACCAGGGTTTATCGTTATTGGCTGAATTCTTTTGTTTAAACATTACACATAAATATGATCTTGGTTAGTTGTTGGCATGAGGCATAAAAGATGTAATGCAAAATTATGAAAATAATATGTCTAAGGGGCGGCATGGCTCAGTGGGTAGAGCGGTTGCCTGGCGATCGGAAGGTTGCAGGTTCGATCCCCGGTCCTGCTGAGAAGCGTGTCGAGGTGTCCTTGAGCAAGACACTGTTCCCCTAACTGCTCTGCCCTGTGATAGACTGGTGACCTATACAGGGTGTACCCCGCCTCTCGCCCAATGAGAACGGAGATAGGCTCCAGTTCCCCCGCGACCCGATTTCGGATAAGCGGTTGACAATGGATGGATGGATATATTGAATAAGTGTGTTTTGATAGGTCAATGTATGTCTTTGTCTTAT
>OMLC01040372.1:4387-17692 GCA_900302585.1 Regalecus glesne
CCCACTGGCTCCCACTGCGCAAAAGGCTGCGCCACTTTTGGTTGAAGCTCGCAAATTCTCGCATCAGGGCTCAAAACTCGGTGGAGACGAGGCGAGTCTCTGGTTTGACTCTCCTGTATCTGAACCAGGACGCACATGTCGCTGTTAACAACTTTGAGCTTGCTTTTATCAAAGATGTATTCTGGCCCTTTATTTGCTGCGGCAGTGGAGAGAGGGGCACAGGGGGAGAGCGGAAAGGCAGGGGGAGACATGGAAAGGGGCCCGAGGTCAGATTGGTACCCCTGAGGCTGCGGTTGGGACTCAGCCTTGATATGGCACGCAGTCTATCAGCTGAACCGCCCGGACGACCCCCCACCCCAAAAGTAAAATAAATAAATCTCAGTTTTCTTTAAGGTCTATTGGGGTGTGTGTGTGTGTGTGTGTGTGTCTCCGTGTGTGTGTGTGTTTGTGAGAGATGGTGGACCTGCCAGTCACGTGACCCGAGCATCTTCATCCCGGCTAAGTGGTCCAGATTAACCCGATCGAGTCCCGTTCCATAAAGCAAACATTTGTAAATCTGTCCGAATGTCGACTGCCATATGGTGAGGTGCTTTTGATAAACCATAAATCCATCACGCAGAGTCTTTATTACATTTCCTGTCGAGCTTGAACAAATAGACTCACGTACGCAACCGCAAAAAAAAAGAGAAGCCAGAGGACCAACTGGGGGACCTCGTCCATCCAGAACATATAGAGTGGCAGCAGAAAGAGCCCTCTCACAGATGTTCCTTGTGCAGCCCAGCAGATAAAATGCGTTGTAAACGTTTCAAAGGAAATATTTGACGAGCAAATATTAGCCCATGTGAAGCCCACACGAGGCTCGTCTTTGGCTGTGTTTAATGACTAATTGAATATCATTAGTTGGGTCCACACAGATCGAAGTGCCAGCGAAATAAAGACGTGGATTTTAAAATGCCATATGGTCTGAATTATACATTAACCACGAGTGTGTGGACAATAACACCGTGTGTACAGTCAGCCGGCCTATGTAGAACACCAGCCATTTTGGACACCATCGTCTCCTTGCCAACCGAGAGCAGACGTGTATCAAGTAATCTAAACCTGTTTGTTTACCACCTGTGAGCTGGTGTGGTTGTTGTTTGGCTGTATTTCATTGAATGTGCGGCTCGTTTGTTTTGTTGTTGCTGTGTGGGTGGGGCGTCGGGGCGGCTGGCTGCAGAAATGACCAAATATCCCCCTGTGCGTAAATCTTCACCGGGCTCACCACAGGAGAGGGCGACCATTTTGAGCGTCTTTCAGTGTTTCCGCTGAGGCATCTAAAGTCGAAATTTCACGCTAAACCCTTTGTTCGGTGTGTGTGAATCATGCGTCCATGCTCACCGGCGTCCCACGACGTGGAGAAATATCGCTGGTTCACCCGCGTAAAAGGTCTTCGCGGCAGCATCCAAAGCGCGCTAAAATGCGCTGCTCTGTGCGCAACAAAGCCCTCCGCGATGGCGACTCTACGAGACTCCCCACGGTTCGACCTGACGGAGAGATTGAAGGGCTTCAAATGTCACAAAAGAAGATTGAAACAAATTTGATATATCGTGTTTTTTGTCACTGTGCTTTGTCATCCCTTTCAGTCGCGGTTTGGGCACCTTCGGCACCACATTGGAGCACCTGTCGAGAGAAGAGCCCCGGGTTTGTGTGTTCATATTATGCCACGCTGAAATACCACACCTCACTCGATTGGTCTTCTTCATCCACGGAACCGTGCCTGTGTCAGCTGTACTGGATGGAGTTTAACAGGACGTATAGTGCATCCCACGGACCTTTGCTTGCTCAGTACTCCAACTCCATCACCGGAAGACCGAGGCTAAACACGAAAGTCTGTCTTTCCTGTCAGAAAGATACTGTGTACGTTATTAACGAAACACATATAAAATATGTAGCAATAGGAACAATTATTACGTATAGATTATTTTGACACGGACTGATTTGAAAGATGCACCAACAATATGACGCGAGGAGGCTAAGCTTATATGTCTACGTAGCAAAGTATAAATATGTACCTGCCCAGTTGGGGCTGATCAATAAATCCCTTCGTGTCTGTGTAATAGAGAATATAATTTAACAGCTGTGGCTTGTACACCAGGGAATCAAAACCAGACACTTGTCAAGAAACGGCACAACACAGAAGAGCTAACACATCAGGCCAGAAGTCGGCTGTCTACATCCTTCTACAGGCCAGTGGCCACTCTCTCTGGGATGAGGATGTGCACATAGGAACGCTGGTTTTAACAGGGAGCCCAAGAGGCCATCTATGAGAAGAGGGAACGACCATCCCTGAGCCGGGTGGAGGGGCTAAGAGTGCATCTGTCACCGTCCTACAATGCTGTGATCCCCAACCCTCTGTGAATAGTACATGGTTGAAATCGTCGTCGGTTATGCAGCTGTATTGTATAAGGGTGGGGGTGTCTCCAGTCAACTCAGACTGAAGATGTCATCTGTGTAAATGATGTAATGTTTCTTTCAATGAAAATCCAGATGAACGGATTCAAGTTTCTTGTGAAGAGGCATTTTAGCTTGAGAATGCCTCCAAGATGCTGAAATAAATGTGAGCATGTTACTTGCATACATGACTGAGATAAATGGACACAACAAAACGCACCAGTATATGTACAATAAACACAAAGTGATCGAAATAATCTGACAACATTAGGCGTTTATTTGAATGACAGACTGTGGAAAGAGACTTGTAATATTGTAATGACCATAGGTTCATAAAGCTCGCTAGCCCTTGATTAACGGGTTGGACCCTTTAGCCAACTGGTTAGCACAGCATCTCCTGGGCACCAGAGGTAAGACTCCCTCCAAACCATGGTCCAAATTATAAGGGAGTTAGGGGAGGTCGGACGCTCCTAATTAAGACTTGGACCCCCAAAAGAGATGAAAAATAGGGTGAGGGGTTGTAACATTTATCTCCCTTCTCACCTGTAATCCCAAACGTTCCAATATATGTTCCATATTCATACTGGGAGCAATCTTCTAATACAATTTCAGACAGCACTAAAGTGGACGATACCATTTCTTCACCTTGCCCTAAACCCTACCTTAATTACCACCTCATTGGCTGGCTTGCGTCATATGTTCCTGCACTTCGCGCCAAACGCTTGGGGTAATGTGAATACTTGTCTCTTTTAATACTCTTTAAACCCATAATTTAATCAATCACCTACAGGGTTTATCAATCACATTGTGTCAAGTGTCTGCCGATAAACGCTAACGTGTGTCTTTGGCTCGGCATTTACACTTTAAATCTCATCTAATGTTAGCTAACACTGGTCAGGAGTAGTGAGACAATGGAGGATTCGTAGACATACGTTTGGACATCAATATAGTCAGTGGTGGAAGAAATTCTCACATCCTTTACTTAAGTGAAAGTGTCTTGACCACCGTGTAAAAATGCCCAATTTCAAGTCAAAGTCATGCGTGTAAAGTCTCATTTAAAGCTGCAGTTGGTAAAGTCGAAATTTACAATGGAAATCCTCCCGTCTCTCTCTCTCTCTCTCTCTCTCTCTCTCTCTCTCTCTCTATCAGTTCAATTCCAATTTAAGTCAAACGGCTCTATGGGCAGGACATTATTGTAGTATATTGCCAAAATAGGCATTCCAACATTGAACGGCTAAACAAATCTAGTACTTCCAAGAACAAAACAAATAAGCGATCATTAGATATAATAACATGTCAGCTGACTGTCACTCATAGTCCCTCGCGTTATGTCAGGCAGTGATATATGCTGCTGCTAACCTTCAGCTCTCAGGGTCTTCCCCTGGTGGGACTGATAGTTTTTCCTCATCCAATAATGGGCAAATTGTAGGTGTCACGATTAGTTCCCCCTTTGGGGGTGGACATGGACTCAGGTGGAGCTTGGGGGATTAAGGCTTGATGCCTTTCCTGACACCTCATGGTAGGCTCAAACACACAACATCTGGCTTGTAATTTCCTGAAGCGTGCACTCTACCACTGAGCTACGGTAGTCCAGTGGAGATCACACTTAATGAGAAAATTACTTAATTTCCAATTTTGTATTCAAGAATGGTTTAATTTACATCAGGGAACATGCACTCCCCAGTCTTATGAAGAGAAATGAGAGAGAGGACTTTGGGTTTCCCTGGCTGTCCTGTGATCTCAAGAGATGTAATAATAATAATTTCCCCCTTATCAGTCCAATAAGAGGTCTTGATGCATGCTCAATAATCCAGGTATAGGAATCACAAAAAGGGGTGAATCAGTTCAACTAGATCAGGTGACATCTTCAGTCTGAAGATGTCACCTGTTTGAGTGACAACATGTTTCTAAATAAACGTCTGATCCAGTTGAACCAATTCACCTCTTTTTGTGAGTCCCACAAGAGGAAATTTTAAATTCTCTACATTTAACCCATCCCATTGTATAGGAGCAGTGAGCAGCCACCATGTGGTACTCGGTTTTCTGTCTTGCTCAAGGACACTTCAACATGGTCTGCGGGACAAGGGATCAAACTTGCCACTTCCAGTCATCAGACAACCACTATATCAACTGAGCTATGCTATCCCTGTACACCTGAACACCTCATAATAACCATAGCAATGACTTGAGCAGCAAAGTGGCCCAGTGGTTAGCTCTGTTGCCTCACAGCAAGAAGGCCCTGGGTTTGAATCCTGTCCTATGCCCTTTCTGTGTGGAGTCTGTATGTTCTCCCCTTTACTACTTGGTTTTCTGGTTTCCTCCCACTATCAAAGAGACATGCATTTTAGAGTTGATACTTTTGCCTATGGCCCTGAGCAAAGCAACAGGAAAAAGGACTGGAGTTGGTCCCTGGGTGCTGCAGCCGCTCACTGGTCCTGTACAATAGGATGGATTAAATGGGGGCAGCGTAGCTCAATAAGTAGAGCAATCGTCTGGCAAGCAGAAGATTGCAGGTTCAATCCCTGCACCTGTGTTGAAATGTGCTCGAGCAACACACCCCAAGCTGCTCTGACCTGTGATGGACTGTGGACATATCTAGGGTTTTTCCTTGCCTTTTGCCCAATGAGCACGGAGATAGGCTACGGTTCCCCTGCAACCTAACTTCAGATAAGTGGTTGACAATGGATGAGTTGAATGCAGAGTAAAAAATATTTTTATGCATGTACAATGACAAATAACAAAAGTTTGTTCTTATTGAGAGTGAATGGGACAAGATGAGCAGGCTTTGAAAGTTTCTCTTTTTTACCAACAGTCTCAGGTTCAAAATGTATTGGGCTAAAAATAAACCTAAGTAGAATTTAAATGGTCATTCAAACATTTGATAAATTCACCAGAACTGATCCCAACTCTGTGAGTGGCGGGTTGAGGCTGTTTGAAACCAAAGTTATTGCAAGGGATGTGTGCAATTTGACAATGAGATAAAGATAAAATAAATATTTATTTTCAGTAATGAATGGTTCATATACACTCACTGCAAATATGATGCTGTAGAGTTGCATACAGAAAAGCGCTTCCCAACTTCATTGTAATCTCTTAACATCTATTTCTCTCTCTCTCTCTCTCTCTCTCTCTCTCTTTCTCTCTCTCTCTCTCTCTCTCTCTCTCTAGCCAAAACATTAGAACCACTGACTGGTAAGTGAATAATATTTGTTATCTGGTTAAAATGTCACCTTTCATGATGTGGGATACATCAGGTAGCAAGTGAACAATCGGTTCTGAAAGTTGATGTGTTGAATGGGCAAATGTAAAGATTGAAGCAACTTTAATAAGAGCCCACTTGTAATTGCTAGATGACTGAGTCAGAGCATCTCAAAAAGGAGAAATATAGTGGGGTCTTCTCAGATGCAGTGGTCAGTACAAACCAAAAGTGGTCCTGTGAAGGACAACTGGTGATAGGGTCATAAGTGCACAAGGATAATGGATGCATGTGGAGAGTGTAAGCAGGGCCATCTGGTCTGTTCCCACAGAAAAGCTATTGTAGCTCAGATTGCTGAAAAAGTTGATGCTAGCTATGATAGAGAGGTGTCGTAACACAAAGTACATCACTTGCTGTGTATGGGGATGTGTAGCTGCAGACCAGTCAGAGTCCCCATTGTGACTCATGTCCACTGCTGAAGATGCCTCCATGGACAATGGAAGGAGGTGGCCTGGTCTGGTCAATTATGTCTTCTTTTACCTCATGTGGTTGACTTATGTTTGTGCCTGTTATCAAGCAAAATGTTGGCAACAGGATTTATTGTGGGAAGAAGGCAAGTTAGTGGAGGCAGTGTGACAATCTGGTCAATGTTATGCTGGGGAACCTTGGGTCATGAAATTCATGTGGTTGTTGCTTGGACAGGTTCCCCTAAATATTATCGCAGACCAAGTACACCCCTTTATGGCAACAGTATCCCCTGATGGCCCTGGCCACAGGTGTTTTTATTGTTTTGGCTAATTGGCGTATATCTAAACTACCAGATTTCACAGCTTTTTTCAAATATAAAAATACTTTTCAGTTTTGTTTAGTGTCACTAACAAATGGTAATGTTTAAAGTATCGTAATTTTGTGTACTCACTATTGGAGTAATAATATAATTGCATTTGTTATACAGTTCCTTTTGCTTGTCATTATTTCATGTTAAAAAAACCAATGCATTTTTTCAAATGTAAAAAAGAATCAGGGTTGGTGTTCATTCTAATTTTTAACAGGTCCTCCCATAGCTCAGGAGGTCGTCTAGGTATCGGAAGATTGGTAGTTTGAGCCCGGCTACTTCATAAAGCGTTTCAAAGTGTCCTTGAGCAAGACATTGAACCTTTAGCTGCCTCAGGTGCTGCGGTTGCTCGCTACTTCTATTCAATAGGATGGGTTAAATGCAAGGAGACATTTCGTTGCATGCATGGACAATAACAAATGAATAAAGCTTCTTTAAAACTTTATATCATGTCCACACTAACGAATGGCATCAACTGTGAAAGGGTTAATACTATGCTGACGTGTCGCACCTCTTGTCCCGGAAGTTGTTATTTCGATTTGCCTACGCGGGTCAAGGGAAAAAATCAAGACGGGAGAAAATCTCCGTTCGTTCCCATTCATTTACTGTGGAACCCGGAAGCAGTGTTTTTGACGTGTGTGCATGGCACGGCGTGTTTCCGGTATAACGTGTGTGTATCAGCTCTCAGCCCTTTTTCCTCTAGGCTTCTAGTAGAGCGGTCGCTTCTGAGTCCCAGCTCTCCACCTGGTCACCCCCGTTAGCGGCGTATCTAAATTAGGCGGACATGGCAACTATCTCGGCACAAACTCAAGTGGCTCCCGCTTCGGCTTCAGCTCTGCAGCGAGGGATTGTCAAAATGGTACGACTCCTTCACGTGTGTGTGTGTATGTGCGATACTCCAGCCTTTAGCTCGCTAGCTTTTGCAGTTTGAAAGCTAATTCGCTCAGTTGCCGTTGCCAGATAAACTCCAGTTGGGCAGAATTGTTGGTGTTTATAAAGGTGGCTGATGTCAAAGGCTGTCATCCCTAACGCATATCAGCTGAACTTGGTAGCAGAAGTAGTAGCAGCACCAGAAGCAGGCTGGCTAATGGAAGCTAACTTGCTAGCCGGTTGATTAGCTGGAGTAAATTAGCTCACTGTACCCACAGTTGCCAGCTGGAAGTGCGTTAATAACCTATAGTATACACTTACTCATTTGGCGGACGCCTTTGTCCAAAGCGAGTAGTGATAGTCGTTGACCAGTGGAAGACTTCGGTTGTTACTAACCGACACCAAAAAAGAAACCGCAGTAATCCTCGTAGAATTACTTCGTGAAGTTGCTGTAGTAGTACATTTACTTTATATGTAAGGTTGTGTCGAGTGCATGTTAATATCACCAAGAGGTGGTGAATAGGGATTAAAGTTAAATTAAAGTACAGAGTTGACTTGCATTGTCACAGGTCGCTTAGTTGAAATGTTAGTATCAAAGTGCAGTTAGGGAGGACACAATAGTAGACAGCGGGAATTATAGTGTCAAAACAAGTCAGGACATTTTTATAGCGGACGCCATCACTTTAATTGAAAAGTGACACTGGAAAGTTTACCAACCCTTGACATGCTGAACTAGGAATAAACGTTTGACTTGTGATTTAAATTAGCAAATATACATAACCGTGATTTGAAAGTACCGGTCGGCACCCCTGCCATCTGTTGGGAGCACGGCTAGCTTATAGTTAGGTTAGAGTTAGCGGAGTGCAAGGCGCTGATGTTGGGATTCCCGGGTAGTTATTTACCTGAATGAGTGGACTTAATGTTAGTTGAAAAAGTTATGTGTCCCTTGAACAGTCACTCCCCCTTTCTCTGTGTTGGTTACCATACTTATGTAATACATTTATAAATACCCATTTACTTTGAATATACTCATCTCTAAGTGACCAACTGCTCTAGTTAGCCGTGGGCTAACCGCTAAAGCTTAGTGATCATGTCGTGATTATTTCTTTTGATAAATTGGTTCCTCGGCGGTGTCCCCATAATACCTTTACTATTTATTTTATAATATGGAATAATAAGTTTAGGTCTACATAATTCCGATGAACAGGCCCGCTTTTAAAGTAGTTCAGACCCCTCATTTCAAGACCGTTTGGCAAGACAGCTGGTCTAAAGCGACCACGGGAAACTGACACGTAGGACTTTCTCTCCAGTGATCTTAGATTCGGACTTGTAACAGTGGTGTGGTTTTGGTAGTATTAGTAGTAATGGTGCCGGATCTAACATTAGAAGTAGTAGTGGTGGTGGCGTTAATATACACATAAATAGTAGTAGTGGTAGTGATAGAAGCAGTGGTGGTAGTAATGGTAGTAGTAGTGATGGTGGTAGTAATACTGATAGTACTCAGTAATCGCAGTTACTGTAGTAGTAGTAACATCTGAATTAGTTGCAGCAGCACTACTTGTAGCAGCAATGGTAGTGGCAGAAAAATAGAAGCAGTACTACTTCTGGTTGCAATAGTAGTTTTAAGAGTAGTGGTATTTGAAGGAGCAATACTTGTGGTAGTAGCTTTTGTTATGTGCCTTTGTTAGTGTCTTGGGTATTTAGAAAAGTCTGATACATTATGCTCTCCATGACGATTCTTTCTGTATTTTCTACTTGCTTAAAGTTTTTTTGAGAGTTTTTCCTTATCCCGTGTGAGGGTCTAAATACAGTACAGGATGTTGCATTGCTGCACAGCCCACTAAGGCAAATTTTTAAATTTGTGATAATGGGCTAAACGGATAAAATTGACCTGACAGTTTTAGTAGCAGCATCAGCACCTCTACCAGAGGTAGTAGTGTTCGTGTAATTTCAGTGCACGGTTATCCCTCTTTAAGTCAACCCATTTATCTATTTTTTATTTGGGTTAACATTTCTCTGGATGTATTTCACCTTTTCTGCAAGAGCTAGTTGTTCAAGTGGTGAAATTTGATTTCTGGCACTGTCAGATGATTGTCTTTAGCACATATTGTGCCACACTGGAAATCAAGTTGTTTAGGGGACCTCTGGCCACTCACTCCTAATAGGAATTGTATTGATTTGCATAAGGGTTGCACCTGTAATGTTCATTGGAAAATGGACAAACCTATAATTTAAAAGGCTCTCATTTACCCCTCATTAGTATCAATTAATTTGTCACACAGCAGCCTGCAAATTTAACCTGGTGTGTGTGACACGAGTGTTTCGAGTTAGGGCTGATTGGGGGCCAATTAATGTGAACTGGTTAGACCAAACTTGATTGGCTGTCTTAAGTGAGAATGCCAGCAGGGTTTGCTTTTGAGACACTCATTCTCACTGTGGGATTAAAGGTGTGTTTAAGAAAGAGCTAATAAAGGATAAATAGTTTTTTTATTTGAACCTGATGAATACTATTTGGATGAATGAATACCATTGGTGGAAAAATAAATGTTGTCTTAATCTTGGCTTGATTTTTTTTAAACCTTTAGTATTAAAAGATAGTATCCTTGCACTGAGTCTGGAATACCCATAGCCTATTAATATTATAATTAGACGTCTTGAGCGATATAAGTGTCCTTATCAAGTGTTAATCAGCTGTAGGCAAGGTGATTTGGGGGGGGCATGGTCATGTCTAGTCAGAATTGGAACTTTGCCCTTTGGCAAACTGAGGGGAAAGGGCACTTTTTTTCCCCTGTTGCTGGTCAGTGTGTAAAATAACAGCACTCCTGTCACTTGGCTCCAATGAGGAGGGAGTGAGTCCGTTTGGGTTGAATGGGGGGAAACCGCTTTGACTTAATGTCATACCAGCTTTATCTGGTCCACATCTTAGATCAACAGCACACAGTGATGCTCCCTGCCGACGCACTACAGAGCCCACAGATAAGATGTTTGCTCAGATTCATGTAAATGCCGTGGTTGTCAATCCCAATATGAGGTTATTTTTTTCATGGTGTTTAGCGTATTCTGCTGCGAAAAATGTTAAGTGAACTCGTTTTTATATTGCATATTTTTCTCTCATTAGGTCTCGATGTTAATTTCCGACACACCATCAGTATGACAACCAGCAATCCTCCTAATTTGTTTTCTGGCCCCACACCTGCTGGGCATACTCGTGAAAACCCAGTAGAAACAGGTTTTGGAAACCATTCATTGACTGTTGTTTCATGCATTACCAAAGCGCTAAGAATTAGGAAAGTAGAGAAAATATTGTTGACCTTGAGTATTGTAATGCTGTTTATCGCACCATGATTTTGATTTGTCTAACACTAGATTGTTAAGATTGCACATAAGACTATTCGGATTGATACTCCTTCATTGTGTTGTTAACATCTCTGACCACTAAGTGGCAGGTGCCGTGTTTTGACAGGGCTGCACACAGAACCATAACAGCAGGTGGTTGCATTTGCTAAGGCTCTGGTTAGTCTTATTTTATGCACATTGAAGTGTTTTCTTGGCTACTTTTTCCCTCCAATTTGGAAATAATATTGGAATATAGTATAGATTTCGTCATATCTTTCACAATATATTGAGTTTTTAAACTTGCATCATGATACAAATTGCATCGCCACATTTGCCAATACAACTCCCTATGTAGAATCTACACTGTGCCTTTTATCATTACATCTTCACACGTAACCACTGCAAATTCGGTATATACTTCAAGTGCTTAGTTAATAGTTTTTATTGGCCATTTTATAAATGAAGAATGACTTGCCATGCTAAAACAGTCAGCAGTGAGAATCGCATAACATTTGCTTTTCTTTTGACAGTTGACTGATTGTTTTTGTCTCAACAGGTCTTATCAGGCTGCGCTATCATTGTTCGGGGCCAGCCTCGAGGTGGGCCGCCTCCAGAGCGTCAGATCAACCTCAGCAATATCCGAGCTGGGGCCATGGCCCGTCGAGCCGCCCAGAGCCAGCCCGACACCAAGGACACCCCTGATGAGGTGAGTGGCAGTGTATGCATTAGTTGAAGTTGAGATTAGGTATTGCAGGGCTCCAGAATAACTTTTCTACTGACGGCACTGGTGCTACCCTCTCAAATTGGTCATACCAGTTCATGATTTGATTGAACACTTTTCATTCTTTTCTGATGGCTGAGATTGCCATGCATGGTGCCACCCTACTTATTAGTAGGAATGAGGGGCTCTGTGTCTTGCTCAAGAACACTTTGATACACTCAAACCAGAAACCTTCTGATTCCTATATGACTTGCTGATCCTCTTGAGCTATGGCAGTTTAACTCTCACCCTCCCAATATGCAACAACTTTATTTGCAGTCTGGAGCCTTGAATAATAATAAAAGTAATGGTGTCCTATAACGACTTGCTTACAATTGCAATAGAAACGTCATCAAAAACATTATTGGCACTGGCCATTGTAACCAAAGGTTATGTTTAAATTTGTGGGATGGTACAAACTACATTTCTAGCCACAGCCACTTAATGACAGCCTCTTTTAGAATATGCCTATGCATGTAGTTTTAGTATATGACCTTCTTTTACTGTGTTGCATTATGAGCTGTGTTATTGTTTGCAGTCGGTGAATATAATTGCTGTTATTGATATACTAATGTTGCCTTCTATGGTCATTAAATCAAATACGATGGTTAGACAAATATTAGCCCTCCTCAACCTCACCTGCCACCTATGTGTAACTAGATTTATTGTAGATGTTCATAAGGCACACTCGCATCAGAACAGTTTCAGTTGGACAGCAAAATCTCTTTTCTAAACGTCCATTAATTGTGAAGTTGTACTGGTACTATGTTTTTGGAAAACAAAATATTTCCACCATGGAAAAAATGGTTGCATGGTAGTCACAGCGTGAGGCTCTGCATGTTGTTTTTATTTTATGTTATTGAATCTTTTTGCATTTATGTGATTGGATAGTTGAGAGAGAGACACATGATAGGCATGGGAGATGGGGGATAACATGCAGCCATGGGCCTAGGTTGGATTCAAACTTCGTCCACTGTGGGAAGTCCTCTCCCTTATATGGTACACACTCTACCAGTTGAGCCACCAGGGCACTCTCCAAGCTCTGGATCGTTAAAAAGATAGAATTCAGCTGCTAGTGCAGCTGAACTCTATTCAAGGGATAAAGACTGAGTGAACATGAAGTAGTTGAGAGAGTCAAAATTACATATACTGTCAGCTCAGACCTTTTTTCCCAATGGTGGCCAGAGAAAATGATTGACTGTTCAGTGTCGGTATTGTCCGGGTAATTATTATTTTTTGCATCACAGCCATGGGCCTTTCAAGCAAGAGAGTTTCTCCGCAAGAAGCTTATTGGTAAAGAAGTCTGCTTCACCGTTGAGATCAAAACCGCAATGGGCAGAGAATATGGCATGGTCTACCTTGGGAAGGGTGAGTTTCCTACCTCCTCTTCATGTATCTGTGGGGCAAACACTGGGCCGCACAAGTTATGGGTTGGGAGAAAACGTAATTTTCTTTCTGCGTTTTGATGTCATATTTATTAGTTTTAGTTGCAAATAGTTTGAAGATAGGTTTTCTCAAACCCACTGAGCCTCATGCAAGAGTAGCTCAGTGGCACAGATCAGTTTTCAGAGTGCATAATGACTATTAAACCCCCCCAAAATGAATGCTATTCACTGGTTTACTCTTGCTTAGGATTTGTTTTTTTGGCAAGATTAAAGTTTGAAGCAGCTCAGGCCTGTTGGGTAAAAATATATATGTGCTGTTGCTCAACAATGTCTTTAGAAGAGTACAGATCCATAGTGTGCAGAAGGAATAGTTTGATTTTGGAGAATGTAGAGAATAAATATTTTTTTACCCTAAATGTATCTAAAAGTAATTATCTTAAATTTGAACTTCACAAGCATGTTTGGAATGGTTATAATTGAATTGTCAAAG